>NW_021027383.1:502106-532907 GCF_004153795.1 Camellia sinensis | reverse complement strand
TTTACTTAAATAAAATTGAGACGAAAATATTTAGATTTTATTTTACCCTTAGGATTTGGATGATGGAATATTGGTTGGGATTTAGTCCTAATTTAATATTTAATTGTTTGAATTTTAGGGTGTGGTAGTTTGGTATCAGAGCTCTAGGTTACCCTAGACTTGTGAGAGTTTAGGTGATCCTCGAATTGTGGAAATATGAGTTAACTGGTTTAGTTTGGTGGTTGAAATTATTCAAAGTATTTATGAACGAAATTTTTTTTTTTTTTTTTTTGAAGGTAATGGCTGAAAGGCATAATTTGAGAAATGTTGAGCCCAGTGGCACAGGGAAAGAAACAACTGCTAACGTGGCGGCGGTAGCAGCTGCTACTGGGGCAACCAATACTATGCAGGTTAATGTCGGGGAGATGATGGCGTAGTTATTTCAAGTTGTGCAGAACAATAACCAAGGCCGACAGAGAGATCCTTTTGCGAAAAGAACAAAGACTTTGTATAGCACTCTAGGAAATTTTTTCTCATCGCTCGAGCGATGGATTGGTTGCTCGAGTGGTCTTGTAAAGCTCCCAGTACTTTTACAGGCCTGAGATTCTGAAAGTTGTTGATGTTCACTCGAACGTAGGAGTGGTCGCTCGCGCGGTCACTCGAGCGGTCTACCTTGTTTGGTCTGAACTTTTGAAAGTTCGTATTGTTCACTCGAGCAAAGTGTCCAAATTTAGGACATTTAAAAGTCACTTTTGGTCCACTTTTTCTTCATTCTCCCTTACTTCTTCTCTCTCTTCTTCTTTCCTTCCACCATTATTGTGGATTTCAAGCTTTCAACCTTGATTTTCAACTCCTCCCCTCATTTTCTACCACTTGTTCCTTATATAAAACTGAAGAGCACGCTGAGGGCTCTCCATCTATCCAAGCGAATCGCATTTTTCGTTGAAGTCGAAATTTCGGATTTCTTCCTCTACTTGCTAAAGGTAGGGATTTCTTTGCTCTCATCAATATTCTTTCATAGATAGATGGGTGGTAAATTTTTATTGCATAAAAACCTCATTTTGAGGAGATTTTTATAAAAACATGTAAATGAAGTTAGGGTTTTCAATTTATGGAAATTAAATGTGAACTTGAGATGGATGATGATAGTGTTGAATAGTTAGAATATGAATTTGTGCCCTAAGATAAAAAGCCCTAATTTTTGTTAAACCCTAATTATAGCTTCTTGTTACAAAGAGGAAAGATTGTTTAATTGACCCTAAATTCTTGAAATCAAATTAATGTTAGTAATTAAATCAATAAATCTTGGACTATATATATGATAATTATTGTGTTGTGAAATTGAGTATAAAGACCTAATGATAATGTGGAGAAGTAAAGAGAGAAATGGAATACAAGAATTGTGATTGTTTCTAAAGAAAAACCTTAACGCTTATGGTGGATGTGTTGTTTGATTAAAGAGTATTGGAAATGATGAATAGTGTTCTTGGCTTTGTTAGAATTGTAATAATAAATAACATGATGAATTATTGGATGGTGATATTGGAATAAGGGTCTGTTTCCTTCCGACTTGTGACCAGTAAAGCGTGGCGCTTAATAGAGGTTCCGCCTTCCTTCTAGAGTAGTGCCCGGAGAAGTGTGTGGCCTATTGAGATATGTGAGGTTCCGCATTCCTTCCGGCTCATGACCGATAAAGCGTGGAGCTTAACAGAGGTTCAACATTCCTTCCAGAGTAGTACCTGGAAAAGCGTGTGGTGTGATGATGTGGCTTGGTAATGAAGCCGGTTTCGATTTGAAACTTTTGTGAAATAATTCTAGTGAGATCAATATGTGTGTGATAGTGATGAATGGAAATTAAAAATTTAATTGTGTAAGGTTGGATGGATGGAATTGAGTTAGATCATTTTATGGGGATTGCGATGGAGTGATGGCTTGTTGCGTATAATAGTTGAATGGACTGTTTCTGTATTTTGACCTCTAGTTAATGTTAACAATGAACTCTTGAGAAGAAATTTTTTTTGAAAACTATATTATAATGATACGAAGATAAATTTCTTTAAGAAAGGTTCATAGATTCTTTAATGAGAAAGGTCTTACGAATGTGTATCATATTTTGAGTATAAAAAGTCACATTATTACCTAGGGATCACTTGTTAGTATATATGATCACATGTATCTATAGATCTTATTGTGGAGAATCACTGAAGATTCTTACTGGACATATTTGTCCATCCCTCGTTGTTTTACCAATTTCAGGGAAAGGATTCAAAAACATCGGTTGAAGATTCAAGAAGTTATACTTCCTTTTGTGTGAATTTGATATTTAGTGTGACATGAAATGTATATTATAATTTTGGACTTGATGAGTGTCTCCACATGTAATGATCTATTTTGGATATTTGAATGTAAACCTTGGTATGCATTATTGTTGTAATTATTCGAGAGAGAATAATATTTCTATTACTCCAATGTAATGTTTATTTGTATTTACAAATGTGTTGAATAAATAGACTTGGATTAAAGGTTTTGGTAATATTTCCGAGTAATAAAATTTGGGGCATGACACTTTGGTCTTTGGAAGGTCAGAAATTCTCTGGAGATGGAAAACCCACTGTAGCTAATGCTTGGGTCTAGAAATATGAGATGGTGTTTGGTCGTATGTAGCTCACTGAGGTCCAAAAACAGGAGTTGGCTACGCATCAGCTTGAGGGAGCATCTCTATTTTGGTGGAGCTCGTGTAAGGAGGGTCTAGATTTAATGACTTTGACTTGGACAGATTTCAAGACATGTTTTGACCGAAAGTTTGTTCCTACTGCTATTCAGTCTCAACTAAGTAACGAATTTTCGAAACTGACTCAAGAGGGTAGAACAGTGATCGAGTATGTCACCAAGTTCAATGAGTTGTCTCGCTATGCCCCTCACTTGGTTGACATGCAAGAGAAGAAGAATGAGAAGTTTATTAAGGGATTAAATCATTACTTATCTAAGTCCCTTGTTCCCTTTGATGTTGATCCATTTGATAGAGTTCTTGACTTGGCACTGAAGTATGAGGAAAAAGAGAAACAGTTTAAGGAAGGAAAGGCCAAGGTCGGAGAGACTTCCAGAGAGAGTCATTTTCAACAGCGTGATGAGAATAGATACTGACCCTACAATCAAAGGCATAGGAGTTGGAAGTTTCAGAGGCCACAACAATAGAGTAGTCAGGGCAATTTCAAACCTGAACACAATTTCAAGTCTGTAGACACTCCATTTTTTACCTAAATACTCGATGATGAAACATTACACTGTGCAAATTGTTCAAATCTTCAACAAAGGGAATTCACTTTTGAGCTTCAAAACCTAAACCTTACACCCCTTTTTGACCAAAATCATTTTTGTTTTAGCCCGACCACCCAGAGAACTACAGGCCAGCAGATGGCCGGTAGGCCATTTTTGTTGAGCCGGTTGTACCTCATCATAGCTAGCCAGCCATGTTCAGCATAGCAAATATTTTGACAATTGCCAATTGCTCCCATGCACGAGCTCTAAGACAGCAGTCCTTTTTCAGATATTTCCGACGTAAAACTTCGAAATTCTATAAATACAAGACCTACCTTCAGTATTTGGGGTTAAGAAACTTAGTGAGCAAGCCTTTTTCAAAGATATTCAAGCCTTCTCTACCCTCTTGATATAGATACACCATTGAAGCTTGAATTTGAAGCTTTAAGACTAATTTCAGATACTTGAGAGTATTTGAATTGAAGTTTGTGAATCAAAAAGCTCTTCCATTTTGTCTAAAGGTTGATTCTTCAACTCTTTTCATTACCTTTTCTTTTAAACTTCTTGTTCTTCATTTCAATACTGATTTTTAGAATATTTTAGGCTTTAAATTGTGATTTAAACCTTGTTGAAGGTGGAAGGGTTAGCCACCCTTCCATAGGCTTATTCTCTAGTGTTGCTCTCTTGTTGTTCCTCATATTCTTGCTTCTTTTCTTTCAATTTCAACACTGTTATAGGTAGTTTTTGATTGAATATGAACTGTATATATGTGTTTAAAACTTATATAGATAATTTGATTCTTGTCTTATATCTATTTTCTTTGAAGATGTTGTAAAGCTCTCTTCTAGTTCCTTCTTTGTAGCATGGAAATGGATGTTTCATCTATATTCCATGAGTAGGAAGATGAGCTTGCAACCATTTCGTCTTAGCTTTCATTTCTTGCTTTTACTTAGTCTTGTTTTGTTTTTGCTTTGAAACTACATGAGAGCTCTTTCATCAAAATCATTAGAGACTCTCTTCTAGTTCCTTTTGAAGCATAGAAATGGATGTTTCAATCCATCTTCCATGACTAGGAAAAAGAGTCTCTTTGGTTTCCTCAATGATGAATCTTTTGTGTATAAGCTTTTCCTCCAAAAATGGCTTCCTCTAAACCTATTCTCTCTAAACTTGAGTACTCACTTACTCTTGTTTTCCATGAGATTCGGTAGGTTTTAGCCATCACTTTGATTGTTTCTTTCATGATTAGCCTTAGTTAGTTTTGTATCCATTGATTTTCATCCCATAGCTTCACTAATCATCATCTAAATACCCTTGGGATGTTTGATGATTTATGAAGCAAACCTACAATTTTCATGATAGGAGAGAGCAGGAAGGATGAACATCCTTTGGAAGCCCCATGTTTTTGCTCTGTTCCAGTTCTGTTGTAGCAAATCCTTTCCCAGAAGCAATGGCTGGCCAACCAGTCCTCTATACGACCGACCAATTCTCAAAGCCGGCCGACCACCATTTTTGTACAGCTGTGGTGTTTTTCAAGCAAAACAGAGCAAATCCTGAGGTCTAAAACAGAGTTGTTTTCAAACTATGAATAGAGTAAATTCTGGCAGTAAGTAGAGGGGGTTTCCGGAGGATGTTCTCACACGAGTGGGCACGATTCACCACCTCTCCTTTAATCTCTTTAATTTAGCCGCTTTGATTTGTATTTTGTATTAAGTAGTTAGCCAATTCATTTGTGTTTGTAATTAAGTAGTTCATGCAATTAACTAGTTCATTCATTTGTATTGTAATAATTTGTTAGTTCATTTGGGTTTGTAATAATTAGTTAATTAGCACCTTCGGACTCTCTTGTAAAGAAAGCAAATCTGTAACACTTGATATATCTCTTCCAACCCCCATTTCTTTCTCCATTTTATTTAAACGCTTACCATAATTGTATAGCATCGTGTTTTCTTTCATCATTTCCTTGACTTACATCCATTTTTGCATACATTAGGGTTCGGTTCACCATACTTGAATATCATTGTCATTTTTTACTTACTTGAATACATGCGTTACCACATGCTTTGATTCAATCCATATGACATATTAATAAGTCGAACTTACACTACAACAAAATTAGGTTTTTACAGCTTCACATCAATGACATACAGTAAATGCAAGTCGTGGTTTCTCACTTTTACGACTTGCTTTTTTTCGTGTCGGAAATAATTTCTCAACCACGACGTGTCTATTGCATAGGTCCTAAATGGTAATAACGATGATTTTTTTACGACTTGCAATGTTAGCCGTAAATAATAAAACTTTCTATGATGTGCATATGACATGCCATTAATACATCAACTATACACGACACGCGTACACTAGCTGTTAAAAATATTGAACATTTCACGACACACAAAAAGCCAGCCCTTAAAAATTGCACTTTTCATTACGCACAAAAAGCCAGCTGTTTAAAATATTACACTTTCCACGATACGCTATTGTTGCCGTAAAAGGTACGACTAGAAAAAAAAATAGTGCCAAAATGAAAATTTCGAGCGCCATACACCGAAAAATTAAAAATAAAGAGAGGTTTCCAAGGGAAAGGGTTTCAAACGGTGCTCTCTCTCTTTCTCTCTCTCTCTCTCTCTCTCTCTTCACCTCACTCTCATACTCTCTCTCATATGTCCCACCACACCACTAATTTCTAGGGTTTATACATCTTGTTGTGGCAAATCGACCCAATTGATAGTTCTGAGAAGCCATGGACGAAAAGACATACTAGTTACTTCATTCGTCGCTCGATTTCTAATGCATCTGAGGTCGAACCCAAATCCCATTTGGATGATTCGAAGGTGAAGAAATTAGGTTCAAAAGCTTCAGGTTAGTGATGGTGTTTTTGCTTTTAAAACTCTTTTTGGTTGCCAAGAAAATGATGATATGTACAAGTTTAATGGTTCCTGTCTCTGGCAAAAGTTGCCTTCTCAAATTTCTATCATGGGTTGTCTCCCACAAATTGATTGTTCTGAGAAGCCATGGACGAAAAGACACCCCTAGTTACTCCATTCGTTGCTCGATTTCTAATACATCTGAGGTCGAACCCAAATCCCATTTGGATGATTCGCAGGTGAAGAAATTAGGTTCAAAAACTTCAGGTTAGTGATGGTGTTTTTGCTTTTAAAACTCTGTTTGGTTGCCGAGAAAATAATGATATGTACAAGTTTAATGCTTCTTGTCTCTGGCAAAAGTTGCCTTCTCAAATTTCTATCATGGGCTGTCTCCCACAAATTGATAGTTCTGAGAAGCCATGGACGAAAAGACACCACTAGTTACTCCATTTGTTACTCGATTTCTAATGCATCTGAGGTCGAACCCAAATCCCATTTGGATTATTCGAAGGTGAAGAAATTAGGTTCAAAAAATTCAAGTTAGTGATGGTGTTTTTGCTTTTAAAACTCTGTTTGGTTGCTGAGAAAATAATGATATGTACAAGTTTAATGCTCCATGTCTCCGGCAAAATTGAAGGATTTGGTGCTTTTGACAGATAAACATGATTTGTGGGAGACAGCCCGTGATAGAAATTTGAGAACTTTTGTCTTCTAATGAATTGGGTGCTTTGACTAAAAAGGTTTTTATCATAATTTTTCATAACTATTAGATTAATGGGAATTTTCAGTTCAAGTCATTGCTAAGTGAAGTTTGTGTCTTCTATTGTTTGTTTGCAAGAAATTCATTTTCCTGCTAAACTTGCATGTACTAGTGTAAATTCTTTTTCTTTCTTTGCAATTTCTTGTTTGAACAACTAGATTATGTTTTTGAACCTGGTTCTCTTTGTTCTCATTTTCAATTTTGTCCCTACTTCTTGTCATCTTTCTCCTCTGAGAAAAGCCAACATGGTCCAGTTTTGTATGGAAGTTCTCATTTTTTAGCTTAATATTTAGGGGTTTTTTTTTTATTTTATGGATTTAATCAGATTAAGATGGATTTAATTGATTGAGAAGGAGTTGTGTTGGGTCTCCTAAAAATTTACTTGATGAAAGAATCTGATTAGTTATTTACGTCCAAATTTGTTATCTTTCTTTGCACGAGCCAACTGTTCAACTGAAAGCGATATGCCTATTCGATGTTAGAGTCAAATCTGTTTCATTATCTTTTTAAAAATTGTTTAAAATGTTAAATACGTTATAAATCTAATGTTTAAAATGTTAAATATTTTTCAATGTCCATTGAAATTCTTTTGGATCTACTCTAATAAGGCTTTGTGCGACCATGACCTTCTTGTCCAAAGTCATCCTAGGACAGTTCATGCTTCAAATATTTTGATTTATAGGCCATATTATTTAGTTTGTAAATTATAAATATAAATCTCAAAAAAGAATGAATAATATAAATTGTTTAAGATACCTACATTGCATGACTATAAGTAGTAAACCTTATTGCACTAGACATTGTATTTATTGGTACAATTACTGCTAGATTTTCGTATTGCACTATTGTTCTATCAGGACAAATTAAACATTCTTAATTGTTCCTTGTCTGATTTTGTTCTAAATATTCATTTGGTATTATTTGATATTTCAATGTGACATAGAGACAAGCATTAAACATCATTATTTATTCTTTCGTCAAGAGATTTTGCTCTAAAATATTGATTCTACCAATCTACTTGATATTTGAATGCAACATAGAGACACTCCTAGATAGATTTTTTCTTAAGAATCTTATTGTTTCTATTCTAACTTTTTCTTTTTGGGGGGAGAATGACAGTCTAAATTCTCTAGAAAAAGCAATACGTACTTTCAAACTCAACTATTTTATTAGTGAGAGTTGTTGCATAAATATTGTGCACCATGACTGCAATTTGTAGGTAAAAGGTGGCCATGTCTCTTTTGCCCAACTTGCGGAAGAATGGCTTCTAAGCTCTTGTAAGATTCTTCAAATTCCATATTCTAGGAAAGGTTATATTAAGGCATTAAAGGAAGCCGAGCAATTTCTTTGGGCTGGTTCAAAAATGGATCTGGTGGGGTTCAAGTCTTTCATGTAACTCCTGGGCATGTTCTTAGTAGTTATTGTGCCTGAATAATTTATATTTGTCTACTTGTTGATCTAGGTGTGAGACGTGACAAAGAACTTGGTTGACGCTCAGAATAGGGCTAAAGGTGTTAGAGATTGTCTTTCTAAATTGGAAAAGTGGTCATGTCATCACAGCTGTGATACAGAAAAGTGCAGTGGGAGCATATTGACAATTTACTTGGCTTGATCCAGTGCCTTGTAATGAGCTTGCACTTCTTAAATTAAAGGTGCAATATGAGATGTGGTTTTTGTTTCTGATGTGCTTGTGTTGAGTTTACAAATCTAACTCTTACAGCTGTTTGATCTTTTGTGTATAGGATTATGAAAATAAAGCTGGAGCTTTGAGCCAGGAAATTAATTCTACCCTTTCAACGTGCTCAAAAGTTTTTGTAAATAATTTCTCACACTTGATGCACTTTTTTTGAACTTGTTTTTTCTAATTACGAGGAACTAGTTTTTTTGCTAATTAGAAAAGATTATTTGGCCACCATTGTATTTATTATTATTATTTTTTCATTTTTGTTATGTTTGGTCCATTTTGTTCTAATCTTTGATTATGTTTTCTATAGATTGTTGATTAGGAAATGTTATACACCAAAGTTTGTGACTTGCCAATATATATCAATGAAAGTGAGAAGTTAGGACAGAGGTTATCTTTTGCAAAGGTACATCTTTATAATAGTGTGGCTATACTATCTTTAAAAAGATTTTGTTTTCCCTCAGACCAATTTACATAATCTTTTGCTCGTCTTTGCATATTGGACTTGACATTTTGAATGCAACTATAAATCATTTTTCTAGTCAATCTAAACAAAATTTTCTTGAAAATAGTGCAAGTAAATAGCACATTACAATAGATGTTTTATTGTTTAAATTCCTGCAATTCAAGCTTTTGTAATATGTGGTTTTGTCTTGATATATGGCTAGCTTTTAGATAGCATGATATTTCACAAAGTTTTAAAATAATTAATTAAAACTCACTTAAAACTTGTAGGTGCCAAGCAAAGGTGCAAGGGACAGGAAGCATTCTCATGGAAAAACCCAGGTAAACTTGCACATTTCTCATGCTTGTGCTTTTGGTTCCTTCTTTTTTTTTTTTACCCCGATTTTTAAGCTTCTGTCAATTTTACATATGGATCCCATATCCATGCTTATGGTCTAATATGATCTTTCTATTGATGTTGTTTCAAGTTTGGTTTCTCTAAGAAGGGAAGTTTCTGAAGACGAAATCCAAGCTGTTAGGAATTATCTAATATAAAGATATGTATGGCATAAGCCAAGTGTTAATGTAATTGAATCAACCCATGATGGTGCACTCGCAAGAAGATATTTGAGTAAATTTTGTACTGTTTAGAACTTAAAGATAGGTTTTTTTTTTTTTAGGGGGGGATGATTTAGAACTTTTTGGACGGTTTTGAAGTTGAGGACAATTTTTCATGTTTAGAAACATAGTTTTTGGATGGTTTGTAATGTACAGACAATTTTTGGATGTTCGAAACTTATAAATAGTTTTTTTAATGCTTGAAATAATATTTTGGTGGTTGATTGATACTCATATATATATATATATATATTTGTGAAACTTGTTTGTATTGTTTTTTTAGATTGTACAGAACTGGTGAAATAGAACCTGTTGAAAAAAAGAAAAAAAAAAGTAAACATTTTCTATGACGGGCAGAATAGGCCGTTGTGTTAAATATTTAATGACTAGCAATGAGTGTCATGGTTTGTCTCTTGAATTAACGGCGTGTAAAAGTAGTCGTAGAAAAATTAAATATGATGTATAAGATACATTATTAAAAGTTTTAACACCATGCTATGGCATATCGTTGAAAGTGAATGACTTTCCATGACCGGTCATAATATGACATTACCTTACACGTCGTAGAATCATATTCACAGCGTGCATTTGGTACCGTAAAAATCCTTTTTGTTGTAGTGCTAGTAGTTGCATTTTGTATGTGTTGCATTAGTCATGTACAATGTTAGGGTCATGCATTTTTTTTCTAATTGTTTTCTTTTATTTGGCTTGCCCCGGAGTACTAGGTGAGCATTTTTTGCTTTAGCATATCATGTGTGTGATTGTTTTCATGTTGAGCATACTACCATAAGGCTACGTACTTACTTGAAATAAACTATTTGAATGTCTATGGATGAAAATTATTTCACTGGCATTGGAGATGATTTTTATCAAATGTACTCACGAGCTCATTTTTTTTTTCCTTTGAGTCGTGTGCATTCAAAACCCCTTTCAAAAATCACATAAAATCAAAAGCATTTCCAAAATGAGCAAAAATAGTCTATACTTGTGTGCCTCATATAGTAATGTTAGCATAATAAATCAGAATAAGAACATATAATGTCTATAAAATTCACATCATGATTAGTAGAAGCCGATCTTTGATCGGGTGAGGAGGGTGTTCAATTCATGACCTTCCCCTCTCATACGTGGGTTCCCAAACAAAGACAACTTTGGTTATGATGGACAAGTGGCCTTTGGCATGAGTCACGGGTTTCCTAAATTCTCAAAATTTTAGGTGGCCACTCTGAAATCTGGCAATGCAATTCATTTTTGGCATTTCTTGTGATTAATGCATCTTTCTAAATATTTGCTGAACTTGGACTTTCATTCTTTCTTTTTCTGATTCACATTGCACTTGCGAAACCAGATTCAGAACCACAGGAGTCCAAACTGTAGGGTGATCATATCCGAAGAGACTAACCTCCTCTGAGGAGCACGAAAAACCAACTCTAGTTTTTGGCAACTCTGCTGGGAATTTAGAGAACTTTACTTGAACTTCATGATGTGAAAATTTTCTCTGCATATATGTATTCTTTGTATTGCATTTGCATGGTGCTCTTAAGTCACTGTGTTTACCATCTGATATCTTGGACGGCTTGCCGGAGGCTTGCCAAAAGCTTTCCAAAAGGCTAGTCGGACGTAGGCAATGTCACATTAGGAACACAACCCCTGGATCTGGGTTATCGCTGTACCACTTGATCCTCCTTTCACTTTTCAGTGTTAGGTGTGAGAGGTATATTAGGTAACCTTATTGAGGTACCCTTTTGACCAATTGACCTAGTGCATGTAGTAAAGCTCCAGTGACCATTCAAATTAGGACAGGATACTCTCCCACATTCAAGATGTTGTGATACCACTTGTTTGAAGTAGTGAAACTCTAGATCATTCCAAAGCTAGGACAAGGTAACCTTACCCCTCATGGGAGTGTTTTTGCTCTCTTTACCTGCTATGTGCTATGCATTGGATTTATGTCGGGGTTCTTAGATTCAGATTAATGGTACAGTTATATTAGTTTGTGGGGCAAAATTCAGTTTCATTAGTAGGGAGTACGATCATTCAGCTATGATCATATTTGTTGAAAATTGGGCTGAGGTGCTATCTAATTTTGATTATTGCTTTTCTTTTCTTTATTTCTTTTGCTAGGTAGTCTTGAAATCATAGCTTCAGAAAGACCTGATATCCCCTAAGTTTTGCCCCGAGGGCCTCATGCTACAGTTCGGACTCAAATTGTCACGGTTCTTAATCTGATCTCATAATGTGCAATGTGAGATTGATAAATCACCAAAGAGTCCAAATCCGGCAAATCATTTTGGAAAATTGATTTTTAAGAAAGAAGTGCCAAACATGGACTGCTTTGCCGGAAAACTGAGTTTTAAGAAAGAAGTGCCTAACATGGACTGTTTTGCCAGATACAGAGTCGCCACCTAAATATTTTCTTTTTGGGGGAATTTAGGAAACCCTGACTCGTGCGTAAGGCCATGTGTTCGTCATTACCAAAGTTACCTCGGCTCGGGAACTTCGGTACGATTGGGGAAGGTCATCTATGAGCACCCGCGCTCGCCCGATCAAAGATCGGCCACTACTAAACATGATATCTAGTTTTTGAAAACACATGTGTTCTTATTCTGGTTAATTAAATAGAATTACTATGTGATGTGCACAACAAAACAAATATAGACTAGATCACCTAATTTGGAATAAAGCATCGCATATCCGTTTCTTTGGAAAATGGTTTGAAGTTTGCTACTTGTAAGTAGGCTAAATCGAGGATTTCAATGAATTGTTCCAATTCAGGCAATCCAACCTTCACCCACAGGCATTCAGGCTATTATAACACATAAGTAATTAGCCTCATGGCAAGCATGCTGTCGTGTTAACATTAACACACATGCAGTAAGCAGCTCGGTGGAAGGCAAAGGCAGCTCGAATGACAAACAGGACTTCAGAGAGGGAAGAGGTTTGTTTTGTAGTTCGGAACCTTGAACTGGACATGTTACAGAGGATAATAGTTGCGCCATTATCCACCTTCGCTACTTTGCAAGAATTGGGAGTTCAAATTGAGAGCGCTTTCAAGAGAGGCATTATCTAGAGAACCAGTGAACCAACAAAAGGCCATTTGCTAGGGGTACCAATGCTAGCAATAGCACTATTCCTAGGCCTGCCGAAATTAGTATCATCACCACCACAACCAAAATAGCTTATTCATTTGTTGGTACAACCTCACAAACCACCAGCCTAGCACGAACCCAATTTAGAACCTCCACCCCACTTCCTATAGGTCTAACCCATGCTCTCAAAGTTCTAATAGAAAAAGGACATCTTAAGCCCCTTGACCCTCGACGTCTCCCTGACCCACTTCTAGCCAAACATGACCTTACGTAATACTGTATTTTCCACCAACAGCACGGTCACACCAATAACCGTTGCTTTTATCTTCGCCATGAGATTTAGGATCTCATTGACAATAAGATCAGAACTCCACCCCCAAAGCCAAATGTGACCACCAATCTACTCCTCGTTCACAACCAGGTCCCTCCACCTAGAAATATCAACCTCATCCATATATTACCACCCACCTACAACCCCAGCATATATATCACCCCTTCTCATTTGCATAAACCCGAGGTGGTTATACCAGAAAGCACAGATTTATGTATGATAGATATAACACCCAAAACCCAACCGAAGCCTGTGGTTACGACAATTGAAGAGAAGAGAGAATCACTGAAAGGAGGGTTGTCTAATACCTAGATTATGGAAAAAGAACTATCACCCGTAGAAGAATATGATCTCAGTCAATACATTGTGGCTTCTGATTAACCGAAGCCGACAATCATGCTACCTGACTCACTCTGCATCAATTCTATTAGAGAGAATGGGCTAGAATAAGGTCTAGATGACCTGGCGAAGATGGAGGAGGATGTAGAGAACCTCTATTTCTTTAAGGAACAAAATGTGGAAAATGTACAAATCGGATGGTGGGATCTGAGCAAGCCTGAAACTAGCCATGGGTGGTTAAGCAGTGAAGAGAAATCTAAAACAGAGGAATAGACGAAAGAGAAGACGGTCAAGAGTAAAGAAAAGAAGACCGAAGGAAAAGGTCCGAAATAAGGAGAAATTGATGATGGAAACAGTAAGTCTGAGGACATAACCATCGCCAAAAGGGAACAAATGCTGGAACAGTTTCAAAAAGAGATAGTGGAGGAAATACAGAAATCAAAACTAGCCCGAGAGAAAATGAAGGGAAAATGAGAAGAAACTCCTTCTGATAACTGACATGTTTCGTCTTCTAACCGGGGAATGATTCTCACAGCATTCGCATGATCCGAGCGGACCCAGACAGTTATTTGACGATGATTGAGGGAGAATGATGGAAGGATAATAATCTAAGCTTCGTTGACACTGATGATTAAGGGGAAATGGTGGAAGAGACATGGTACGCAAAAGAGATTAACCACATGACAAGAAGTGGTCACTATTTCAAACCCCCATCTTTAGACCAAAGAGGACCCTCTGGTAAAGATGCCAAGAAGATGAAAGATAATGAGATAGAGAAAGACCTAGTATTAAGACAACTCAAAAAGATCCAGACAGATATTTTAATTTGGGGGTTGCTGATGGCTTCCCGAGAACATAGACAAGCATTGCTAGAGGCACTGAACAAAGCCAAACTGCCTATGTATACCACACCTGACCAACTGGTATCTTTGGTCACATCTGAAGATGTCACCCCACTGTTGTCTTTTACAGACAAAGAGTTGCCACCAATCATAACAAACCTCTATACATGGCCTTGGAAAGCCGAAAGAAGTGGATCCCAGTAGTGTTGGTGGACACCGGCTTGGTAATCAATGTATGTCCGGTGAGGACTGCTTATGCTATAAGCTTGAAGCCAACTGACTTCACACCTACAACTCAAGCCTTCGAAGCTTATGAAAACACCAGCCGCAATGTTATAGGAACCTTTAAAAGCCAGATACTGGTTGGTCCATCCGAACATGAGGTTGAATTCCATATTATGGATGTGCTAGCAACCTTCAATCTGATGTTGGGCAGACTTTAGCTGCACCAAATGAAGGCAGTTTCTTCAACGGTACATCAACTGGTGAAGTATCCATTCAAGAGAGGGATTACAACTATTTATGGCAATTCTTCAATCCACCCTCCCCCGGGAACCACCACACCCTTGTTGGAAATATTGCATGGAGAAGAGGATGTGTTCCTTTCAGGATTCACATTAGCAGAAGCACGGTTAGTACAGACGATCATGGCAGAAGATGGGGGACACTATGTGAGCGCCCAGTCCATATATATGATGAACATAAGGACATCTTCGGGATTGGGTAAAAATGAGAGACAAGGAAATACTATTGTCAAATAAGTGAGCCATAACCCCCATGCTTTCGGGTTAGGATATGAACCGACTAGAGAAGATTAGAAGAGAAAGGGAGATAAAGTGAATGAGAGAATTAAGGCAAAGAAAGCAGGGAGGCAATTTGAGTTGGTCCACAAATCGATTAGAGGGACCCTAAACAGACGTTTTGTCCATAAGGAGAAGACTTCCCTTTATGTGAGTTCCTAGAGCCGTGGATCGAACAAGAAACAAAGAAGAGATACCCTAGGTTTGAGATTTTCTTCGATCACCAGTTGTCAGATAGCGAAGAGGAATGGATTGGTTCAAGTATTGATGTAGGGAAGAAAAAAAGTGCAAGCTCGGAGAGCGATGAAGAGGAACTATTGGGGATGACACTGGCTGACCTCTTGGCGGATTCCAATGTCGGGGCTGAGCCTACTAACTTGGAGGATAGTGTTACTATATCTATGATTGGGGATGAACTAACAATGGATTGCACCAATCTTATTCTTGACGCAGTCGAGGCTCCATGCTTGGTTTGGCAATTCAAAAGGGGCTCCATTGAAAGTTCTTATTCGGATAGTGAGTCTGAGTCTGATTCCACTAAGTTTGTCGAGTCAGAATCAGATTCAAGTCAGTCTAGTAAGTTCGAGTCTAGCACTTCCGAGGGTGGTAACTCGGATGCCAAAGTGTAGCTCGGCTTTTTCGTGCCCTCTTTCGGAAGCTTGAAAGATGCCCTACAGTTCGGACTCCCGCGGTTCTGAATCTAATCTCACAAGTGCAATGTGAAATTGATAAACACCAAAGAGTCCAAATCCAGCAAATTGTTTGAAAAATTGATTTTTAGATAAAAAAATGCCAAAATTAGACTGCTTTGCCAGATACAGAGTCGCCACCTAAATATTTTATTTTGGAGAAATTTAGGAAACCCATGACTCGTGTCAAAGGCCACGTGTTCGTCATCACCAAAGTTCCCTCAGCTCGAGAACCTGGGTACGAGAGGAAAAGGTCATGAATTGAGCACCCCCACTCGCCCGATCAAAGATCGGCCTCTACTAATCATGATATGATTTTTTATCAACATTATGTGCTCTTGTTCCAGTTATTAGGCTAGCATTACTATGTGATGTGCACAAGCAAGTATAGACTAGTTTGCCTGAATTGGAACAACTCAATTTTGTGTTTGTTTTGTGAAAAGGGTTTGATTTTGCCACCTCAAGTGGGCTTAAAGTTTGCGAATTTGTCACTCAACAAAGTGGGCTTAAAACATACACTTATTGAATTATTCTAATTCAAACAACAAGCCTTCATTCACAGGCATTCAAGCAGTTTAGCAAGTAAGCAGTTTAGCAAGTAAGCAGTTAGCGTCATAGCAAGCATGTTAGTCATGGCAATCACTCACATTCATGCAAGTATGCTAAAACACTAAAAACTCACCTAGTAGTTAAGAAAAAGATGTGAGTTAGAAAAATATGCATGATTCCTTACTATGTTAAATGTCTAATGCAACACATGCAATATGCAATTACTAGGCTCGGCCACTTACATGGCATATGATTCAATTTGATACCATGCGGTTAAACGTGTATTCAAAGAAGTATTGAAATGACAATGCAGTTTGAATGATGCACCAAGCCTCGATGCATGCAATACAAGATGAATGGATGCAAGCATAAGGTATGCTAATTGAAACATGTCCCTAATCTAACCATCAAAAGCGGGTAAATAAAAGGGAGAAAGACATGGGGTTGGAAGACATACACATTATTACATTACGCTCTCACAAATGAGAGTCTGAATGAATAAAGCTAACTAGCTAACTAAGCTAAACTAGTTAAGCTAATCAAAGCTAAACTAATTAAGCTAAGCTAATTATTATTACAAAACTTGAACAAATAATTAACTAACTATCTAAGCTAATTAATTATTACAACACAAACTAATTTAATTAATCTAAACTAATTAATGAGTAAACTAATTAGCTACAACTAATTAAGCTAATTTAAATATTACAACATAAACTAATTAGCTACAACTAATTAATTTAAAAGAAATAAATAATTAATTCCTAATTAAACTAATTAACTAGCTAACTAGTCCCAGGAAGAAAGGGAGGCCCATGCATGTTCAGTTTCCACCTGAAGAATATCCGCTATCTGCCCCCGAAAGCCTCTGTTTGCATAACCCTTGCACTATTTCCTTCTCCAGATCTATCCTACCATGCTTCACAAGCACACTGCCCAAAATTCACTGGTGGCCGGCAGGCCAGAAGTGGTGGCTGGCCAGCCACCACTGAGGGGTTACTATCCAACACTGATGGCCTGCTGGCCAGTAACAGTGGCCGGCTGACCACTGATGACTCATCCTTTTTTGCTGCAATAGAAAGCAAATAGGGCAAAGAGAGGGTATTCTCACAGGTTGTTTGTACTGTGTATTTCTCCTTATCATCAAACCATCTCAAAGAAGTGATACACTTGGTTCCAAAACCATCAATCAAGCAATTTCATTGTATGATGGCCAAAGAACCAAGGTGTACAAGTTAATAAATGCACAAATAAAACTCAACAACCATCACCCTATCATGCATGCTCAAGGGCAATGGAGACCTTGAAAACTTGGCACATTTCATCACTTTAAGTATGAAATGCCCCAATTTTCCTTGTGTTCAATTAACGTTCGATTGAACACATCAAAAAAAAAAAACCAAAATTTTTATCTTTGCTCACTTTTAGTTTCAACTTTACTCATTTTAAATTATCAACCATTCATCAACCAATTAAGTCCATTGGTGGTAAGTCCTCTAAAGAGACAGAAATGTCAAACAAGAGGTAGTTTAAGGCAAGAGAGAGGTGTCATGCCTTTGGTAATGAACCCCCAAAAAAGGATTAAACCATTAAGCAATGAACCTCAATCTCAAGCTTAAACTATCCTAAGGTTGAAACAACCCTCAAAGAAAATGAAGAGTGAAGAAATTAGGGAGGTTGCAGAGATTATAAGTGCTGAAATGAAGTGAGAAAATCACTAAAACATGCAATCAACTCAAACAAGTGGTGCCTAAAAGCCTAAAACACCAAGCTTGTGAGGACTATTACACTAGAGGCATGCAAAACAAGACTCAAATGCAATAAACAACCAAAAACAAAGTTAAAACAGTCTAAAATAGAGCCTAAAACATGCTGAAATTAAGCTACAAAAGGCTAGAAAATTAAGCTAACACATGGAGCTAACTAGGCTAGCAAACAAGACAAAAGGAAGGGAGGCTAACCCCTCCAATTTTGGATGTCAAAACATGATTTTTCCCACTGAAAATATTCTGAAATTCAGTGCTAAAAATCCCAAGAAAAGATAGTTGAAAGTGAGAAACAAAGGTGAAAAAGCCTTAGAAGCAAGGAATAAAGAAGAGTGAGATACCCCCATTAACCTTAAATGGCCTAAAACACCAATTTCAACCCACAAAAACAAAGTTTTTTATGGCCCCAAAACAGTGGAAATAGATAGAAAAACAAGTATACAAAGCAAGCCTAAAAAGCAAGTAGTATACCTCTTGAAGTAAAGAACAATTTTAGGCACTAACTCAAGCTAAAACAACCTTCAAGAGCTCCAAGAAGGCTTCAAGAAATATATGATCAACTTTGGTTAAAGAAATATATGCAAAAATGCAGTGTAACTAGGCAAGTGTGTACAAATTTGCAAGAGAGAGAGAGAGAGAGAAATGTAAAGAGAGAGATTTTTGTTCCAAAATTTCTAACCCTAAAAAATAGAGGAGGAGACCCCATATATATAGAAAAACAAGCATTTGGCTGAGAAATATCCATCCATACACGTGTATGGAGATGAGACCAATTGTGCCAACAGCTGGAACAGTTGTCAACAAAATATCTGCAAAAAGACACTAGTGGCCGGCAGGCCACTAGTGATGACCGGCAGGCCACTTTGATGGCCGACAGTCTCAATTGGTGGCCGGCAGCCACCAGGGGTTACAGGCTTGAAAGTTTGGTCCAAAACAGAGCACAGAATGGATGGGGTTTGAAGGCTCAAAGACAGGGCATTTCGCCGAGGACTTCGGGCACTAAAGCAAGCACAAATAGTCACAATCATCGAGTGCACAAGCGATGACATCCAAGTCTTAGGGAAGGTCAAAAATGGGGTGTCTACACAAGGTCATGTCCAGGTCGTCCTTTCATTCTCCTTTGAGTCTATTGTAACCGAGGACCTTGATCTTTGTGAATGAAAATACAGTGGACTTTGCTTACTTCTCTATGCCTTTAGTTTGTTGTACTGAAAGTGATTTTCAAAATTTTGATGAAAACGAAGAAGAAGCAATTCCTCGGGCTTTGAAAAACTTGATTGACCAAGACGAGGAAAGGTGTGCTAAACCCTTATTGAACAAGATCATTTCAATTAACATGGGTACTGAGAAGGATCCTCGCTTAGTTCAGATTGGTTCCACATTATCTTCGGAGGAACGCGAGCGTTTGATCGCTTTATTAAAAGATTTCAAAGATGTTTTTGCGTGGTCCTATAAAGACATGCCTGGAATTGATCCTGAGATTGTACAGCACAGAATCTCTCTCGACCCCGAGACCCGACCAGTTAAGCAGAAGCTTCGTAGGGTTCGTCCAAACTGGCATTGAATATCAAAGAGGAAGTCACCAAGCAAATCAATGTAGGGTTCTTGATAGTATTTGAATATCTGACTTGGTTGGCCAATATCTTTGCGTCGACTTCAAGGATTTGAACAAGGCTAGTCAAAGCTCTACAATATGACTTCGCCATGGTCTTTCTCAATCTGGAAGATTATTATTGGTTAACCATGGAGAACGATTATATCAACTTTGTTTGGCGATGTCATAAGTGTCACATTCATGCTAATCGCATGAACATTCCGCCGTCAAAGCTCTACAATATGACTTCGCCATGGTCTTTCTCAATCTGGAAGATTATTATTGGTTAACCATGGAGAACGATTATATCAACTTTGTTTGGCGATGTCATAAGTGTCACATTCATGCTAATCGCATGAACATTCCGCCGTCAAAGCTCTACAATATGACTTCGCCATGGTCTTTCTCAATCTGGAAGATTATTATTGGTTAACCATGGAGAACGATTATATCAACTTTGTTTGGCGATGTCATAAGTGTCACATTCATGCTAATCGCATGAACATTCCGCCGTCAAAGCTCTACAATATGACTTCGCCATGGTCTTTCTCAATCTGGAAGATTATTATTGGTTAACCATGGAGAACGATTATATCAACTTTGTTTGGCGATGTCATAAGTGTCACATTCATGCTAATCGCATGAACATTCCGCCGTCAAAGCTCTACAATATGACTTCGCCATGGTCTTTCTCAATCTGGAAGATTATTATTGGTTAACCATGGAGAACGATTATATCAACTTTGTTTGGCGATGTCATAAGTGTCACATTCATGCTAATCGCATGAACATTCCGCCGTCAAAGCTCTACAATATGACTTCGCCATGGTCTTTCTCAATCTGGAAGATTATTATTGGTTAACCATGGAGAACGATTATATCAACTTTGTTTGGCGATGTCATAAGTGTCACATTCATGCTAATCGCATGAACATTCCGCCGTCAAAGCTCTACAATATGACTTCGCCATGGTCTTTCTCAATCTGGAAGATTATTATTGGTTAACCATGGAGAACGATTGTATCAACTTTGTTTAGCGATGTCATAAGTGTCACATTCATGCTAATCGCATGAACATTCCGCCGTCAAAGCTCTACAATATGACTTCGCCATGGTCTTTCTCAATCTGGAAGATTATTATTGGTTAACCATGGAGAACGATTATATCAACTTTGTTTGGCGATGTCATAAGTGTCACATTCATGCTAATCGCATGAACATTCCGCCGTCAAAGCTCTACAATATGACTTCGCCATGGTCTTTCTCAATCTGGAAGATTATTATTGGTTAACCATGGAGAACGATTGTATCAACTTTGTTTAGCGATGTCATAAGTGTCACATTCATGCTAATCGCATGAACATTCCGCCGTCAAAGCTCTACAATATGACTTCGCCATGGTCTTTCTCAATCTGGAAGATTATTATTGGTTAACCATGGAGAACGATTATATCAACTTTGTTTGGCGATGTCATAAGTGTCACATTCATGCTAATCGCATGAACATTCCGCCGTCAAAGCTCTACAATATGACTTCGCCATGGTCTTTCTCAATCTGGAAGATTATTATTGGTTAACCATGGAGAACGATTATATCAACTTTGTTTGGCGATGTCATAAGTGTCACATTCATGCTAATCGCATGAACATTCCGCCGTCAAAGCTCTACAATATGACTTCGCCATGGTCTTTCTCAATCTAGAAGATTATTATTGGTTAACCATGGAGAACGATTATATCAACTTTGTTTGGCGATGTCATAAGTGTCACATTCATGCTAATCGCATGAACATTTCGCCATCAAAGCTCTACAATATGACTTCGCCATGGTCTTTCTCAATCTAGAAGATTATTATTGGTTAACCATGGAGAACGATTGTATCAACTTTGTTTAGCGATGTCATAAGTGTCACATTCATGCTAATCGCATGAACATTCCGCCGTCAAAGCTCTACAATATGACTTCGCCATGGTCTTTCTCAATCTGGGGCATAGACGTCATCGAAGCAGTCTCACCAAAGATTAAGGATAACATTGGTTTGTATTCTACCAATTCAAAAAAATTATATATGAGAACACAAAATAATCTTTACACACCATCAGCTAGAAATATATAAACACTATATTTCTCTATCATCTTTCAACACTCAGCATATTCAAGATTATAATCTAACACACTACACTCATGATATCATTTATTATCAATTGACTCACTCTATTCTTGTAGTGGCCTAGGTCAAAAAACTCGACCCTTTTTATTTTTGGTTGGGACATGTAGTCGTCCTAAGTGACTTTGACTAGTCTAGGTGGTTTAAACTATCATAATGGGCTCAAAATAATGGTGAAGGAAGATTCTTGATTAAATTTATCCCTCACATTGAGGCAAAGAAAATACTAACAATAATAATCTTTCATATTCTATATATAATATTTTATATATACCACAAATAATATATATATAATAATTGATATTCTCTCTCCTATATATATGATATAATATATATATATATATATAATAAAAATCTATAAGGGTAAAATAATCCACATAATAATTTTAATATGGGAAAAAGGGCATATTGGAGTCTAAATATATGGTACTTGATGAAACATTAAAAAAAATTATGAACTTATTGAGCTATAAGTCTACTAAATTAGATTTATAAATAAATCTCCCAATATATTTAATATTGCCAAATGTTAACCATTTAATATCAAATATGAATAAAAAATAATTTAAAATGTGTGAAAAGGTTGAAAAAATTATAAAATCAATGAATTGTGTCTCATGTTAGGAGGATCTTTTATATTTGTTGTAATTGTGAAGTTTTGGATAGATAATTATTCCTGATGAAAAAAATATATATAAAGGTTTAAAATGGAATAGTTTAAGTTGTTGAGAAAAAGTGTACAAAAAATTATTGTAACTATGCTTAATATAAAAAAAAATAAAATTAAAAAGTGTATTTAATTAAAATTAGATATGCTATTGCAACAACAAAAGCATTTTCAATTAAATTTTTTTTTTTTTTTTGTGCGGTTAAAATAGCATTAAGGCCTCGTTTGGGAATATGTTATTTTAATAATTTTTTGACTTTTTTACAAAAAGATATGTAGAAAAGTAGAGAGTGATATGATAATTTATAATGACTTTTTGACTTTTTAGATAAAATATGTAGTTGATAAATGAGGCCTAAGAGATCAAATAAGTTAAAAAAATTAATAAAATAAAATGTCATATCAAATTAATAATTATTTTACTTTTTTAACTTACTAAAATAGACAAAAATAAAAAGAGTCTCTTATAATAGCCAACTTCCGAAATGAGACCATTAATGCACTGCCAAATTTGCTATAAGTTACTTCCATACTCTTCGTCATATTTCTTAATATCTGGGGTAAATCACACTGACACCCTTTAGGATTTATACTTAATACAAATTCTTTTCCCATATTCTGAAAATTACAACTCCCTCCTGATATTTAAAGCCACATTACAAATTACTCCTACCTTAATTGACTGTTAAGTCAACTAGTGGGTTTTGTTGATGTTAGTTGATATTTTTTTTGTAAATACCAATTTTATCCTTTCTTTAATTCCCTCCTCTGTGTAATTTTTTTTTTTTTTTTTTTTTTTTTTGTTTGTGAGAAATTTTTTTCATTTCATAGAAACAACAATCAATCATCATTCTCTCCTTGCTCCACATCACCACCATGCATTACCACATCACCACCTAACAAATCAAAGTAGGCTTTCATGTTCAGAGAAAATTGCTTCTTTGAAACAATTAATCAAAATGTAATGTGCATAAGATTTTTGGTGAAATAAAATAACTCAGTGCAAAACAACTAATGCAAGATCCCAAAAGAAAATGGTAAAATCAACACCCAGTCAACAAAACGTAGGCACCTCAAGTAACAACAAATAAAAGAGCACTGAAATTTCAATGTGAATGAGATGGGTTATGGAGGACGGTCTGAGAGGGAGATGACGGATGAGAAAGAGAAAGAAGTGAGAGTCCTATGGAAAGAAAAGTTTGTCATTCAGTGAGATAATTTGGTAATTTTCCCTTTAAGTGTGAGGGTTTTCCCTTTAAGTGTGAGGGTATTAAAGTAAATTTTTGTTTTTTTGTTAACCCAGTTAAATGTACATTAACAAGGGATTCAATATAATTTTTGAATGGTGGAGGAGGGATATGTATCAAACTCAAACCTTAAGGGAGTATCAGTGTAATTTATCTTAATATTTTTCTTGTGAGTCTCAATTTGAATTCACACATATGATTTAAATTGTCTATCTCGTAAGTTCCCACAATAAATGTCATTCATGCAAAAAATCAATTTTATCGGACAATTATAAACATAAGAACTAATAGCATTCTATTTTATAAAATAAATAATTTAAGTTCATAATCATATTTGCTATAAAATTGAGCTTACTTTTCAAAAAATTAAATTTTTTGTTTTCTGTAATTTTTATTTTTAATCAAAAATTTTAATATTTTAAGAATTTTTTTTATTTTTTAGATCTACTTAACCTAGATATACTCAAAAAGTATAATATTTATGAAAAGAATCTTTAAAACCTCATCAAATACAATATATATATATATATAATACAAAAAAAAAGAGTAAATTTTCGTATTTTTGTGTATTTATGCATTTTTTTAAATATTTTTTCACAAATATTGTAATTTTTAGCTGCATCTAAGTTATGTGCATCTAAAAAGTAAAAAAATTACTTAAAATATTAAAAAAATTCATTAAAAATAAAAAATTTAATTTTCAGAAAATCAATCAAAACCAAACAAGGTAATTGCGATTTTGTTCATGTGTTTATAATTGTTCTATGGAGCTGATTTTTTGCATGAATGTTTTTTATTACAATGCCTAGAAGATAGACAGTTTGGATTATTGGTGCAGCTTCAAATTAGAGCCCATAAGAGCATCTTCAACCATTGTTGCTATAATGCCATTGCTATTGGTATAATTTGGCAATGAATAGTGCTATTTTGCCAAATTATAACAATGGTGCTCCAATGGTCATTTGCTATTTTGACAAATCTCAACCAACTTTCCCTCCAAATTTGTAAGTGTTGTTTGTAAATAGGTTTTTTTTTTTTTTTTTGTGATTTTTTTTTTGACACAAGCTGGTGTTTGTTTTTATTTTTGTTTTTAGCCAAACAGAGCACAACGACTCTCTTTGGTTTCATTACCACCGTCCACCTGTTTGTTGTTATTTTTGTTTTTCTTTTTTTTTTTAGCCAAACAGAGCACAACGGCTCTATTTGGTTTCATCACCACCGTCCACGTGTCTCCTCTCTCACTCTTTCTCGCACTCTCAGTCTTTGTCTCTCTCTATTTGGTTTCATCATCACCTCTTCCCTCTCATTCTTCGTCTCTCTCTCTCTCTCTCTCTCAGATATCATCTTTTCTCCCTCAATCACCGAAAGTCTCTCTCTCTCTATGCTGTCTGTCTCTCTCTTCTTTGTCCATCACCAGTCTATCTCTCTACTCTTCGTCTTTCTCTTCTCCGTTCATCACCTCCGCCTCTCTCTGCTCTCCGTCTGTCTCTACCCCTCACCCCTATTTTTATCTCACTCTTCTCTCCCTATATCTCTTCTCTATCCATCTGATCGGTCGTTTTCTCTCTCTCTCTCTCTCACACACACACACATACACACACACACACTCCTAAAACCCAGATCCGACTCTCTCTTACTCCTACAACCCACCGCCGTCTTCCAATCGTCGCCGCTAGATCTGCCTCCAAAAGCCTCAGTTTCCTCTGAATCGATCATCCATGTCTCCAAATCTCACAAACCCACCTCCAAATCTATCACTCCCCTTCTCCCTCTTACGGCCGTCTACCCCCATCCATCTGTTTCTCTCACTGTATCATCTGTATCAAAAACATAAGAAGATCACGTATCTGTATCATCTGTAGAATCATCTGTATCAAAGAACACAAAAAAGATCATCTGTCTCTCTTCTTCCTCTAACTGCCAGGTATTTTTTTTTACTTCATTGTGTTCATTTTCTATTTTTTTTTTTTTTAATTTTGTTTACTTCAAATTGGTGAAACTGAAATTTAGAAAATTGAAAATTTGGTGATTCTGTGTTTGGTATGTTGAAATTTGGAAAGTTGAAATTTGGTGATTCTATGTTTGGTATGTTGAAATTTGGAAAGTTGGAATATATTGTTCCATCTCTGGTAATAATTTCTCCAAATATCTATTGTAATGGCAAATTTTTTGTTCCACTGTGTTTTTTTTTATATATATATATTATTGTTCCATCTCTGGTATATTATTGTTCCACTATGTTTATTTCTTCCATGAAAATTTCGAAGCCAAATTCTGTTTATTTGGATGTTGTGGCAACTTTGGCAATTGCCAAATTTGGCAGGGGTTATAACAGCCCATTGGAGCAACATTTTTTAAAACTCTTGTTAAATTTTGGCAATGGCAGCTAAAATAGTTTGCCATTGGAGATGCTCTAAGAAGAATATTGAGATGTATAAAGAGATGAAAGCATGGAGAGGAGCTAATCCCACCAAAAATATAGAAGTCTGGAAAAATGGTATATCATATCATCTTATTATGTGTTTTTGTGTTGTATGTTACATATTGTTGTGAAAAATGTTACGTAATTTTTTTTTTGATGAAGTTACGATTATTTGTGATTCTAAAATGAAATTACATATTTTGTGATAATATTGTATGTTTTTGTAGTGATGTTACACATTTTTTTAGTTAAACATTTTCTAACATAAAAATGCATAATATTACCACAAAATATATAACATAAAATACATAATTTTATTTCTGAACTTCATTTCTTAACTACAATTTATCGTAACTTTACCAAATAAAATACGTAACATATACTACAAAAATATATAACATATACCATGAAAATATGTAGCAATTAGTGCATATGATATACACATTTTGAGGGGTACCATAGCATTAGTTTACAAGAAGTGTTAAGAGACCCATATTCACAAATTTACTCACAATGACAAGAGAGTTGGACTCTATGCCCAAGCCCTAACTTGCAATGCAGAGAAGATGACATGGGAGAAGGAAGATCCACTAGAAATTGTATGTGAATCTTGGGCTTCTTGTTTTTAAGAAGATCATCAACAAGAGACCCAATGTTGTTGGGGTCCTTTTCAGAAATGGGAGCTTTCTTTGTAGCCATGGCAGCAAGAAAATTAGGGCTTTTGAAATTTTGAATGGAATGGAAAGAAGCTGTAGCAAAGAAAGAAAATAAGGGAAATTGAAAGAAAATTGCAAAGCGTTGGTGATATAGCTTCTCTATAAGAAGTCTTGGTGGCAGGTCTTGGTGGCAAGGATTTAAAATTGAAAAAGGGAGTTGTCAACTTCCTAGCAGCGGTTGTGACAGAATGGACAGTGACGCTATAAGGACGAACGTCAAACGTCCCTCGATGCCTATCTTTTCAAATATACGTATAAAAGAGGTGCAAGGATCAAGGCAAGAAGATGTGGGGAAATCTAATTTTAATTTAAATATGAAAAATGCTTAGGACTCTCTTTTTTGGAGATCTTTACAATGAGTTATGTTAGAGATTTCAAATATTTTATCAAATATTCTACCAAACCTTTCACATAGGTGTGAGACCTACACACATGTGGATTTGTGTGAGTTCCACCTCCTATTAGATATTTGATAAAATATTTGGTAGAATATTTAGGATACATAGCATTTCTCCTTTCACTACTAAAAAAAGGGCATATTGCAATGTTTGTTTTGTAGCGTTTATGGAAACGCCATTATAGATTCATTAAACACAGCGTTTTGAAAACGTTGTCTTTGATCTCCGCTAAACGATGTCGTGTTGGGTCAATTTATTAACACCATCCTGGACTCCGTCTCTCACTTTTTATGCCTCTTCCGCAACCCCGATTTGAAGCTCAAACACTCTCTCTCTCTTCCAAAACCCTCGATTTGAAGCTCAAACACACAAACTCTCTCTCTTGCTCGCTCGATCGATTGCAGATTTTGCATTGTATGTTCTTTATCAATGTTGATCGAAGCTCAACAACTCTCGATTTAAAGCTCAAACACACAGAACTCAACCGCAGCCGTTTGCTCTAGCTGTTCTTCATCAATCGCAACGATCTCTGTTCTTCATCGATCTCAAGGCTAATCGAGTGAGGACGGGCACCAGATGGTCCAAACTTCGATCTCTTTGTCTATTACTGCAAGCACTGCAGATCTCATGTCCTCATCACTGGTTCGCTTCTCTCTCTCTCTTCGTGTAATTCATCTTAATTCACCTTCACCTACTTCTCTATTTGAATCTATCTATGTTTTCTACTTACCTATATATACACACATTTATGTGCACTAACTTCATTTCCACACACACACAAAAACTAAACAATATTGGATTGTCATCTTTGATTTTGTTATTTAGAGTGTTTGTGTTTGTGGTTTTTTTTTTAAAAAAAATTATTTTGGTTTTTAACTTGTTGAGACTGCTAGTTGTGTTTGTGTTCTTCATCAAAATCGATTTGTTCTTCATCAAATCACAGATCCAAAATCCAAAACTGATCTGTTCTAGCTAATCTCTCTTGCTCTTATCTCAGGTACATTTTTCATTCTCTACTTTCTCATTGTCAAATATGCTGATTAACTCTGTCATTTTTTCATTCTTTAGTTTAAGAAAAAGAAAAAACAAGTTTATATAATTTGTGATGATCATGCTATTCTACAATGTGATACCAATAGTGAGACAATGGTCCATTGGTAGGGCCCATATGGATGTTTTCATTTGGATGATCTTGTTGGGTTTGTGTCTTATATTTCTCTAGGATTCATATAGTTATGGGTGTCTTACATGCATTTTAATTAGGTTGTCACTACAGGAAAAAGGGTGTACCATAGTAATGAAGAATACTTTGTACTAGTATAAAGGAATGTGGCGATTGGGCATGTTATTGTGGTTTTATTCAACCATTGTATTGCTAGCTTTTGGAATCATTTACAACTTCATTTGCAACAGTGTTGGATGTGCTTTGACTTCCCTTGAACAAGTTCGTCATGACCTGTGTGATTATGTTTATTTGCATTTTTTAGGTTGAAGGAACTGACCTCTAGAACAAAGTTATAAATTTGTATTAGTTTTTCGTGTTAGTTTATCTGAAAAATAGTAGTTCATGGTTGGTGATGTCTGTAGGCTCTCCTGTTCCCCTGTATTAGTTTACTTTTTTTTTTTTTCCAAGAGTTTTTATACCATTGCTATGCTCTTTCTCCCAGTTGACTGTTTATTTTCCCAGTGTATCTGTGAACTGACATACTTTCTGGTTTGAGTTTAAATCCAGTTCAAAAACTTTGCTTCTTGAATGACTAACTAGTCATTGGAAATAAATTAATTAATCATCAGTAGAGTTATATATGTGATCTGAAAGAACATAGCAAGATTAGCCATATGATATACTAAAATCAAACCAGCAATGTAACAGCCCACTGAGAGAAGATAGAATCTGTGTGAATTTTCAGTTTTCTGTCATATATTCTTTTTCTATATTTTTTTTTTATATCCAGTATTTGGATGTTCAGGTGAAAAGCTTGAACCATTGAGTTGGGATTTGAGGATTCAAATAGCTGTAGATGTAGCAAGGGCATTGAAATACCTTCATGATGGGGTAAGCCATAATCTTTGACACAGATTCATTCCTTTTTTCCTGGCCTTTTTAGAGTATATGAATGTTATTAAAAAAAAAAATGGACAAAGAAAAGAAGATGAAGCTATAGTTAGTTGTCATGTATAATTGCTTGGGCTCTTATGCAATTGGGTGCATATTATACTTGGTTAAAGCAGGTAGCTGATTTTGGGCTTTGATAAAGGCCATTGAGGCAGTTCCAGATTTGAAGACCTATTTGGCTGCAAGGTTTTCGCTCAAGGCAGGCATGAATTAAGCCCTAAGGTAAGGTTGCACAAACATCCCGCAAAGGCACTTCTAAGTTCGTTATCAATCACAAGAACCTTAGAGAAGTATATTTAAAAATTTGGAGGGTGCCAAGGAATTCTTTTAGTTTCCTTGTATCCCTTTTCTTTTATAATAGTTTCTTATTGCTCATAAAAAAGGAAAGTTAGGCGTAAATCTACAGTCTATGAAATTGAATTTTGATATGAATTTCTTTGTTGCATAGTACAGGTTACTTAAGAGGTTGGATTTTCCAGAAATGAAATTTAGCTTGTATTTTATGGGCTATGAGGTAAAGTGTTCTGCATTACTTTTGCAATATTTTTTTTTTCTTTCTATTTCTATCTTCTAAAACCATGAGATTCTAATTTTTTTTTTTTCTGTTTCTGCCATACGTTCGTTGATGTTCTTTTTAAACCTTGTTGCAAGGAGGAGACAGTTGATTGGTGCTCTGCCCTCTACAAAGAGGGATGAACACTTGGATGAAGTGGAAGACAACTGTGTAATTGATCCACAGCATTAGGAATATTGTTGATAACTTGGGATATTAGCTCTTTCTAGGATGGTACACCTTTTGTCTTTTTAACTAGTACACGTACATGGGCTCCTCCTTTTGGTGATTTGTAGTGAATTCACTTAAAAACAATTAACTTGACATCACTCTCTCTCTCTCTCAGGACCTAACATCAGCTCCCAGCAATGCAGTTGATCGTACTGTTTGGACATTCAGTCAGAAGGCTACAATTGAGCTCACACAATATATTTTATTTTCATATCACCTTTTTTTTTTCTTTTTTTTTTTGAGAACGTGGGTTTTGAGAGTTTTGGGACCCACTTTGTTTGGTAATCTTGATCCTATATCTTCAAGCTTTGTATTGTAAGCTTCACTTGCTTGTTGCATCTGTTGACAAGTGTTTGATTTTTTAAAACTTTCATGAAACAATGCTAATATGAAATTGCTGAATAATCAGTTTAGACAATTGCTGGCTTGCATAGAAATGGAGATTGGTCTATTCATTAGGAGAACATTGATGGTGGTGTTATTTTGTCTGTGGGTGCCCATAAAAGTCATGGCTAGGACTGGACATGCTGGTGTTTCTTCCTCAAAGTCGAATGTAGTAAATATTGGAGCTCTGTACACCTTCAGCAAAGCCAGCAATTGAAGCTGCGGTTGATGATGTCAATTCCGATTCAACTGTTCTTGTTGGGATGAACACACACAAAGAGAAGCTCATTCAT
>NW_021027383.1:483190-494289 GCF_004153795.1 Camellia sinensis | reverse complement strand
CTTTCAATTATGTTTTCAATTAAAATTTCTTTTTTGTTTTTTTTTGTATATATACAAAATTGGTCCCTTATTCACCTAACTTTAATTAGCTTTGCATAATCATTGAAGTTCAACATTGAGACTTATAAGATTACCTACAAATCTAGACAGGAAAGAGATAGACCTGATAATGCAGTTTGTTTTGTGGTTTTCAATATGGACATTATTTTTATGCATTATATGCTTATGTTGATTTTTCTTTTTGTCTCTTCAAGTAAACAGTCTGCTTTACTATTTTATGTTTTATATAAATTTATGCTTTTTAGTTACCAAGATGGCTAAAGGGAAGAAACAATAATCAAACTAGGTTTCTAGCAAACAAAAGCTAACAAGTACGAAAATAGGAATAAATAAAGAAGATCAAGAAAGAATAATAAGAAATGAATAGATCTACAGTGAAAGGTATAGTAGCCTTCTCTTGCATGGGTTCTACTCTAACCCAATCCTGTCAATGGAGAAGGGAAAGTAACCATTAAGGGTTGAGGTAGATGACATGACTACACTACCGTCAGATCATCATGGATACTGATGATGAGTCCTTTGAAAGTGTTGAGGATGAATACGTGTGCTTACTATGATGTATATATAGGTTATCGTAATGATATCTAATTTTGTTATTATGTCTCGTAAACCTATAGTATTCTCATCGTCATATACTCTCTTGGACTCGACTTATGTCTTGCGCAAATTGTTCATTTCTTTATATCCAAGATTAGAATTGTCGCTCATAATCAATGTAGCACGATGTTTAATTAAAACGTTATTTTTTCCCCATTTTTGCCTATTGTTTCATCTGTATTTCATAATTTCATATGTACCATGATGTGGAATCTAGGGTTTTATATTTGGGTTTTCAAAATCTATATTATATGTGCATAGGATCTTATGAGAATTAAAGCTCCATGCTATTTCCCTATTTCTATTTCACAATCATTGGGGTTTCATGTATTGAAAAGGTTGGAAAAAGTTTGGCGATTAGTGATTATACTTGTCACTGCAAGGGCCTTTACCAATTAAAGAGTTCAAATGGAAAATTTTGGCAAAATTTGCACATTTTGTTGAAAGATAGTAATCAAGTTAAAGTTTTGTGTAAATATGCTTTGTTATGCGCCCATTTAAAATTTTTGTCAATTATGTTTTGCTTCATGGGCATCTGATAATTATCAGTTTTGCCTCAAATTTGTTGGTACAATTGTTTAGCTTTTGGAAAACTTAGTATGCTATTATTTATTGTTCGATTTGGCTTTGTGGCAAGTTTAGGGCAAGAAAAGCCTGTAGGTTTAAGGTTCTAGAAGAAGGTATAAGAAAGGTTGAAGGTTTGTGGGGATTGAATAGGACAACATATTGTTTGGCTTTGACTTTCTTAAGATAGTTCTCTAGCAATTATTACATGTTGAGCTGTTTACACTTTTCTATAAACATTCAATTGAGTATATTTTAAGACATTTAGTGAAGGTCATGATGTGCAAATTTCTTTTCTGAAGTTGAGATGGTTATTTGAAGTTAAGGTTTTGAACCACGTTCATGTTTTTCAAATCTTTGTAATTAATGTATGCGTGGTGTCTCCAGAGAAGATCCAAGTATCTACCAGGTACCTAACTTGTTGATAAAAGATGAATAGCTTTCCCCAAACAAGGACTCTTTCTGTGTTGAACAAAAAAGATGTAGGTTATCTTTTGCCCCTCAAAAGCGAGTTTTATTCTTTTGAATTTTTTTTATTGCAATCCCACTACTTGTCATGAAAATATAAATTGATATTTCTATTACATGTTTAGATTAATTTGTTAATTTTATGTTATTTTTCATAAAAAAAAATTTATTAGGTGGTTCAATTGGTATTTTTGTTGTAACAAATACATATTTATAATAATTAATTGTTTGGAACAAATGTCATTGAATACTATTTGTGACAGTAACCAAATGGTTGCTAAAACATAGTAAGCATTTTTAAATTAAAAAAAAAATTTGCAATAGGAAAACGACAAGTTCACCATTGCAAAATGTATTTTCCACTCCCATATTTCCGTCCCCCATTTGCCGTTGCATGGACCGTTGCAAAAAAAAAAAAAAAAATTGCGATTGTATTTCTATTTTTTGCAACGGCTTGTAGCGGTCACAAAAAGTACTTTTTTTAGTAGTGAAAAGAAGTGTGGTCTGTCTGAAATTGAATTGATAAAAATAATAACTTAATTTTTTTTCAAAGAGTAGTTGATTATCCTAGTTAAGATTCTAATATCCTTTTGTATAGTTGGTTATATACATCCTTGATTTGGATACGGCTTTCTGGAGGTGGATGGTTAAACAGTTTATGGAGGAAGAGGCTTATCAATGTATATGCAGTCTTTTGTGAAATATTTTTGATGTTGATAGAGGTTGTATCTATAATAGGGATCTTTGCATTTAGCTTGAAGATTTATGAATATTGAACTATAGAGATTTATTCCTCAAAAAACCTATAGAGATTTAAACAATATGGACTTTATTGGTTTTGTGTCTTTGTTCAACTTCATTTGCCTCTTGAGAAATTGCATGCTTTCGAATTTTTTTATTATTTTGTTGATATGTGTAGACGTGCCCGAACGTCACGAGCTCCGCGCGCGAAGGCGCGAAATCTCATTTTGTTCATTGGACTACTACAGTTCGGACTCAATGTCACGGTTCTGAATCTAATCTCGCAAAGTGCAATGCAAGACCGATAAATCACCAAAGAGTCTAAATCCGGTAAATCATTTTTGGAAACTAATTTTTATAAAGAAGTGCCAAACATGGACTGCTTTGCCAGATACAGAGTTGCCACCTAAATGTTTTGTTTTGGAAAATTTAGGAAACCCTGACTCGTGCCTAAGGCCACGTGTCCGTCATCACTAAAGTTGCCTCAGCTCGGGAACTTGGGTACGAGAGGGGAAGGTCATGCAATGAGCACCCCTGCTCGCCCGATCAAAGATCGGCCTTTACTAACATGATATTTTGTTTTTGAAAATACATGTGTTCTTATTCCAGTTTATTAGCCTAGAATTACTATGTGATGCGCACAACACACAAGTATAGACTAGATCACCTAAGTTGGAACAAAACATCTCATGTTTGTTTGTTTGAAAATGGTTTGAAGGTGCTACTCGCAAGTAGGCTAAGACATGGATTTGCCACCCTCGAGTAGGCTTTGAAAACATCATTTTGCCACTCTTAAGTGGGCTTAAAAACTCGCATTTCGATGAATTGTTCCAATTCAAGCAATCCAACTTTCACCCACAGGCATTCAGGCAGTCAATCATTTAAGCCGTTAGCCTCATGCAATACAATACATGCAATAATGCCTAATGCAATACATGCAAAATGCAGCTATGTCAACAATGCCTAATGCAATACATGCAAAATGCAGCTAAGATAGGCTCGGCTATTCTAAGATGGCATATGAAATGCAACTTGATGACATGTATTCAAATCGGAATTGAAATACAATGCAGTTAGTATGATGCGCTGCGCCTGGTGCATGCAAGACAGATGAATGGATGCACGCATGCAAGCATAAGGATGCTAATTGAAACATGCCCTAAAACTAACCACTAAAAAGCAGATAAGTAAAAGGGAGAAAGACGTGGGGTTGGAAGACATTCACACACTTACGCACACTTACTGCAAAATTCGCCCTCTCGACGGAGGGTCCGAATAAATAATACAAACCAACTAATTAATTGACTACCCTAGCTAATTAATTATTACAAAACCTCTTAACTAATTAAACAAATTAATTAAGTTACAAAACCAACCAAGTAAGAACAAAAAAAAGCTAAAACAAGCTGCCATAGCTCTACCTCGGAATGATGAATGATGCATGCTCGATCGGCTTCGCTCGAAAATCCATTGCCATGCCTCATGTTGCCTCTGTTTGCACTGTTTTGTACCTCTAAAAACTATGAAAATCCCTGTGATGCTTCTGAACCACCTCATGGATATACTGAGAGGCCATCGACCAAATGTTATGGCCATCGGCCAAGGGAAATGGGTTATCGACCATTTTATAGTCCATCGGCCAAAGATTGTTAGCCGATCGACACTGAAGATAGCCGATCGGCCATCTCTTCCTGCAGACTACTCCTTTTTGCTGCAACAGAGCACAAACAGAGGCATGGCAATGTATTTGCAAGAAAATATGTGTGTAACTACACCCCTTATCATGTTTGAAACTCAAAGGAGTGTAGTGCTCGACTCTTGAGCCATCAATCACGCATTCCAATGCATGATGGCCAAAGAGGCCGAGTTACACAAATCAATGTCACGTGAATGCACAAAAACACATAAATGCCTTGACCTCTATCATGCATGATCAAGAGTGTCGGTGACCGGGAATTGAGGCACGTTTCGTCACTTCAAGTACGAAACGTCCCTCGTTTCTCGTGTTTGGTTTGACACCCCAAACCAAACACAATGCAATGTATGCAACATGGAGAAGCTATGCAATGCGGTATAAGCATGCCAAATGTAATATGATTCAAGCATGCACACAAGACTAAGGTAACAAGCATGCCAAATGCAATGCAACCTAAACAAGCATGTGACAAAATGCAAACTAGCAAGCATGCAAAATGCAACCTAAACATACAAACATGCATGGCATGCAACAACATGCAAAGATGGACAAGCATGCAACAACATGCAAACTGACAAGCATGCAACAACATGCCAAGATGGACTTAAACCAAACTGGGCAGACCTCAGCCATGCCCAAATCAGTGGCCAAAATGATGACTTGGAAGCATGAAATGACTTGGAAGCATGAAAGCACATACAAACATGTACACACTTAGGTTCATAAACAAGGCAACAAGACACCAACTCTTAAGAGCACTTAAAGAGTGGGAAGTATGAACATGCGACAAGCATTCATGCATGGAATGGTGCCAAACCATCCAAACTACGCAAGTATGGCATGCAAGAGGCTCAAAACTTGAAGCTAGCAATAGGGATTTGCACTAAGGCTATGCAAAACATGAAGCAAATGGCAAGTACAATCCAAAACAGTCCTAGATCATGCCAAAATGAGTCTAAAACAAGCATGGAGCAAAGCCAAAATAAGCCAACATGAAGGGCATTAGGTATGATGCATACATTACACTACACCTATTAGGAACAAGCATGGCATGACTTAACCAATGAAAAACAAAGTTATGGCATGTCAAAATAAGCCCAAAAACCCACTGAAATGGCATCCTAAATGCTTAAGTACAATGGCATGCACAAAGACCCACTCTTAAAGGATGGAACACAAACCCTTCAAAGCATTAAAGGAGTAACAAGTGTGAATGCATGACCACACTATATGAACTGAAATCTCATATGAAATGATGCCAAATCATAAAAATTGTCTAAGCAATGCATGCTAATGACTCGATGCACAAAGCCAACAAGCTAGATTGAACCACGGCTATACAAAAAAATGCATGCATGACCAAGAAAATGCAAAAAAAAGCTTAAGCATGGTAAAACACGACTAAAAACTCCTTTGAGTTGAGCCAAAACATGCAAGAATGATGGTCCAAATGCAAGATGCATGTTAAGGAAATAGAGAGGATTACACTACAAGTGCATGATGCATGTAAGAGGCTACCAAACCAACTTTAGACAGGTATGGCATGACAAAATAACACCAAATACTTGCTGAAATGGGGCCAAAACATGCTAAGCAAACATGCTACTATTATGAGCCACTTATACTAGCATATGAGACACAAGGAGAGGGGGGTGTCCCTCTCCTATCTAAGACTCGAAAACCACTTCTCCACCACTAAAAATCCTCTGGATTTCAGTGGTGAGAAGGTCAAAACAAGATGGTTCCAAAGCTCAAAAAGGAAGGCACAAAACAAGGCCAAACAAGGCCTAAGAGGGGGTAGACTACCCCCAAACACAAAAGTGATCTCAAACAAACATCACAATCATGAAAAATTAGAACTTATTGTAGTTTAGAGTTAAGCTTAAAACAATATGCAAGTATGTCCAAAAGCTTAAGCAAGAATGGGGGATTAAAAGGTAGTTGACTCACCCTTGAAGAACACCTTCAAGAACACAACTCCAGCAGCCTCCTCTGACCAAAACCAGTCCAAGAACACCGAAATCAACTCCCTAGTACCTCATCAACAAAAGGATGGTGCTCTAGTAGGTGTTTGTGTGCAATAGTATGAAGAAAACACACTTTTGGGCACAAATAAAGGCAAAACAAGAGAGAGAGGTAAAATATAGAGAAAGAGATATAGAACTTTGTATCTCAATTTTCTGAACCTCTGGAAAGGGAGGAGGACCTCCCTTCTTATAGAATTTCAATTCTCAAGCTTGTTGAACAAGCTTGAGTCTTGAATGCAATCCCTCCATACATGTGTATGGAGGATGAGAAATGTGTTCACCAACTGTCACAGCTGGTGGAAAATATCTGCAAAAAGTAGATGGAAAGGTCTCGGCTCAAAAATATGGTCGATCGACCAAAAAGAGTGCCGATCGGCCAACACTTTTGGCCGATGGCAAGAAAACAAGGCCGATGGCATCATGCCTTAGCCGATGGGTTGTAGGGATGGCCAACAAGCCACCCTCTTCCCTCAGAAGCAAAAAGACAAGTCCTTGGTCCACAACCAAGCACAAAACCAACAAGCTGAGAGATCCTAAGGTAAGGCACGCAGCCGAGACCTTCGGGAACTCAAAATGAACACGAGCATGGGTGATCATCGAGTGTTCAAACGATGATGTCCAAGTCTTGAGGACGGTCAAAAATGGGGTGTCTACAATATCACTTTTTTTTTTGGTTTGGTTTTTATAAGGTGCTTTAATGGTAGTTCCTCTCACTTGCAATTTTCATGTTCTGAAGGACTCCTCTGGAGTTTCTGTTCTTTCCCACTTATTCTTTCATATTGGCTGACTCTTTTCACATGGTAAGAATATATTTATTCTTACTTTTAATTTTAAACTTATTTGATTGCTACTTCAATAGTTAATGAAAACTGATTGTTATATTGTTGCTTCTTTTTTTAAACTTACTGAATTGGATGCTTGCCATTTCAAGTTCACACTAAAAAATTGTATAGATTTTTCTTTTCATTATGAATACTTTGGTGTGGTCAATCAGCATGTTATAAGAAGCACTGATTGTAGTATATGATTGTGGTATAAGATCCAGTTTCTAACAAGTGCAAAAAAAAAAAAAAAAAATGTCTGCTTTCTAATGAGAGCATGTATCCACTCAAAATTCTTAGACATTTGGTTCGCAACACTCATGATAACATAATATCCTTACTTTCCTAATGTGGACCTTCATAATGAAGCATGTACTTTTGATGATTTATATGTAGATAAGGCCATCCCACACGATCCATACCATTTCATGCTCCTAAAGCGAGGAGAAATTTGATAGAAGTGAAGGTTTCAGTGATGATTTAAGCCTAACTACTCCTTTTCCAGTTCGTGCTTCGTACTTGACTTGATACCTCACTGCGCGGAGGATGAGACAGCTTTCGGCCTTTTACTGTTTGCTTCAGTTGTGCCCTTTTCTGGCAGGTAGAGTGCCCTTTCTGGCAAGTATGTTGATAATGGGGAAAAGACAGAACACCTGACTCAACTATGCCCCTAGTTCATCATTTTGATCATTTTTTTGTTTCGGCTTTCTACTAAAACAATTTTGACCAATATGAGAGTTAGATTAACATACTTGTTCAACTTTTTTATTTGAAATCAAGCAAGTCAGGCTATGAGCACTGAAAATTTTCTTTTTTCGGGTCCAAGAAATGGTCCAGTTTTGGAAAAATGAAAAAATTTTCAAGAGAAAATTAGTCAACCTCATTAAAAATTCTCAAAAACTGTTTTTACAAATGGCCGCTGCTCGACCAACACTGTAGACACCCCATTTTTTACCGTTCTCAAGACTTGGATATGCTTATAGGTACAACCAATGACAAGTTTGATTGCTCGTTGAGTATTTGAGTTTCGCAGCAGAACGTCACAGGTTTGAGCTTTCCAAACCCTGTATTCTTTCTGTCTCATTTTTGGACCATGTGTTGGCCCTTTCTGCATGCTTCTTGTGAGGCACTGCCGACCATCTTTTGGCCATGCCGGCCATGGATTTGTCCCTACCTGCCATTGATGAAACCTACCGGCCATCAATGAGGCACTGCCGGCCACCACTGATGGCCAGTAGAACACCTTGTCTCAGCAGATTTCACTCCAGATCTTTTGAGCCAGCTGGTTTTCAAGCTTGTTTAACAAGCTTTGTTTTGCATTCCTCTATATAAGGAGAGGCTCCTCCTTCCTTACAGAGGTTCAGCATTTTTCTGAGAAGATATATATATCTCTCTCTCTCTATATTTCTCATTCTCTCTCTATATTGTGTTTGTTTGTGCCTTAAAGTGAATTTTCCTCTCACTTTTGCACTACAACACATAGTGATACACCACCATCCTTGAGATGAGGTTCTTGGGAGTGTTATTTGAGCTCTGAAAGCTGGTTTTTGGCTTCAGAGTTTGCTGGTTTCGAAGTTGTGCTTCAAGGGTGAGTGTTTTCCCCATTTAAGCTTTTGTTTGTATACCATATTGGCCATCCTTGCATATTGTTTTAGGCCTTTCTTTCAACTGAAAAAAGTTCTATATTTAAGTGCTTTTGATGGTTGTTTAAGGCCTCTTTGGTGTTGAGGGTGTTCTACCCTCTTGTATGCCTTGTTTGGCCTTGTTTTTAACCATTTCTTAAGGCCTTTGAGTTAGTCTTTATTTGGCATTTATCCACTGAAATCCAGTGGATTTTCAGTGGTAGACATGTGGTTTTGAGGCCTTAAATCAGAGGGGGTGATCCCCTCTCTTCTTGTTTTGTTTGCTTGTGTTATTGACCTATCAAATAAGCATGTATCTCTATACTCTTGAGGCATGGTGTGAGCTTGTTTTTGTGAGTTTTTAGGTCTGACATGACTCTGTTTTTGGTTGGTTTGGATGTCTCTTGAGTGGCTCATACACTTGTAGTGTAATTTTGCCTTGCTAGCCTAACATGCTATATACTTTGATCCATTATTCTAGCATGTTTTGACTCTATTCCAGTAAGTTTTCACTCATATTTTAACATGTTTTAGCTCTATTTTGAGGCCTCTTGGTCGAAGGATGCTTGTCATGCATGCTTGTAGTGCAAAAGCTTTGACTAGCCTTGAGTTTTGAGGAACCTTGCATGCTTAACTTGAGGTATTTGCATGTTTTGGCATCATTTAGAATGATATTTCAGAGCATATAGGGTTGTTGCACCTCCATATTTTCCACTCTTTAAGTGCTCATGAGAGTTATACCTTTATGCCTTATTTGTGAGCCATTGCATGAGCCTCATTTTCTTGCCTTTCAAGCCATCATCTCAGTCCATTTTTGCTACTGTTTTGGCCTGCAAAGGGACTGTTTGGGGTTGGTTTGGCCATTTGAGCATTGCCTTGCATGCCTCTAGTGTAATATACTTCACTAACTTTGATACTTAGGCCTCTCAACATGCATTACATGGGTTGTTTGCATGATTCCAAGACATTTTGCATGCCATTTTAGTGCTAGAACATATGCCACTATACTCCATGTTTCACTCTTTCAATGCCTTTAGAGAGTTGTGTTTTGTGCCTTAAGCTTGGGCTAATTTGCATGCATGTTTGTATAGTCCTTTGAGCTTCTATCTTAACATGTTTTGCCACTGTTTTGGGCATGGTGCAACTCTATTTTAAGCTGGTTTGGATGTTTGAGCATTGTGATGCATGCTTATAGTGTTATCCTCTTCACTAGCATTGGCATTCTTGGCCCCTTAATATGTTGTGCATGATTGCTTGCATGTTAGAATAGTGCATTTCATGCCAAGATTAGCATGTTGTTTGCATGTCATGTTGTTTGCATGTTTTGCATTGTGTTCAATCAGATGTCGCATTGAACGCGAGGAAGATTGGTTCATTTCATACTTGAAGTGATGAAATGAGCCAATCTCCCTTAGTCTCCATTTCCTTTGATTCCTCATGATAAGGAGATGGCCTTGGTGTCTTATTTGTCATGCATTTATTGAAATTTGCACATGTTGGATCTTTTCCCATCATGCATCGAGATGCGTGATTGATGGTCTTTGATCCAATGATGCCCATTCCATTGATGTTTTGAAGTGATATGGAGTGGCATAGTGCGTACATACACTTGGGAGACCCTCCATTTTCTCTATTTTGTGCTCTGTTGTAGCATGGTGTCACAGCACACTAGTGGCCGGCACTTCCCTTATTGTTGGCCGGTAGTGCATTGTTGATGGCCGGCAGTGTGCATCTCTGGCCGGCAGTGGGGTTGGCAGAAGCTCCTTATGGCCGGTAGGCCACTGGTGCACTCCTCAGCATTGTTTTGGTGAGATCCAGCAGCAAATTCTCAAGGACACCCTGCAGACAGAGCCTCTAAAGAGCATTTGGAGAGCTTTGCAGGACAGGAATCGAGAGCATGCATCCTTCCTTCTTCAAGGCAGAGCTGAGGCGGCTTAGTTTACATATTTTAATGCTTAGCATGAATTTATACCTGCCTGAATGCCTGTGGGTGAAGGTTGGATTATCTGAATTGGAATAATGCATTGACTGTGAGTTTTAAGCCCACTTGAGAGTGAAAAATCATCTTGTTTTCTAAGCCCACCTGAGGGTGGCAAGTTCGCATTTTAGCCTACTTGCGAGTAGCAAACCGTTTCAACAGCAAACATGAGGTGTTTTGTTCCAATTCAGGCGATCCAATCTATACTTGTATGCTGTGTGCATCACGTAGTAAATCTAGGCTAATAACCGGAATAAGAGCACATAATGTTTTCAAAACTTGATATCGTGGTTAGTAGAGTCCGATCTTTGATCGGGCGAGCGGGGGTGCTCACAAAGTGACCTTCCCCAATCGTACCCAAGTTCCCGAGCAGAGGCAACTTTGGTGATGACGGACGCATGGCCTTAGGCAAACAAGTCAGGGTTTCCTAAATTCCCCAAAATAAAATATTTAAGTGGCGACTCTGTATCTGGCAAAGCAGTCCATGTTTGGCACTTCTTTCAAAGTGCTATACACATTGCCTGC
>NW_021027383.1:413257-481045 GCF_004153795.1 Camellia sinensis | reverse complement strand
AGGGACTGTTTGGGGTTGGTTTGGCCATTTGAGCATTGCCTTGCATGCCTCTAGTGTAATACACTTCACTAGCTTTGATGCTTAGGCCTTTCAACATGCATTACATGGTTTGTTTGCATGATTCCAAGTCATTTTGCATGCCATTTCAGTGCTGGAATACATGCCACTATATTCCATGTTTCACTCTTTCAATGCCTTTGGAGAGTTGTGTTTTATGCCTTAAGCTTGGGCTAATATGCATGAATGTCTATGTAGTCCTTTGAGCTTCTATCTTAGCATGTTTTGTTTTGGGCATGGTGTAACTCTGTTTTAAGCTGGTTTGGATGTTTGAGCAATGTGATGCATGCTTATAGTGTTATCCTCTTCACTAGCATTGGTATTCTTGGCCCCTTAATATGTTGTGCATGATTGCTTGCATGTTAGAATAGTGCATTTCATGCCAAGATTAGCATGTTGTTTGCATGTCATGTTGTTTGCATGTTTTGCATTGTGTTCAATTAGATGTCGTATTGAACGCGAGGAAGATTGGTTCATTTCATACTTGAAGTGATGAAATGAGCCAATCTCCCTTAGTCTCCATTTCCTTTGATTCCTCATGATAAGGAGATGGCCTTGGTGTCTTATTTGTCATGCATTTATTGAAATTTGCACATGTTGGATCTTTGGCCATCATGCATCGAGATACGTGATTAATGGTCTTGGATCCAATGATGCCCATTCCATTGATGTTTTGAAGTGATATGGAGTGGCATAGTGTGTACATATGCTTGGGAGACCCTCCATTTTCTCTATTTTGTGCTCTGTTGTAGCATGGTGTCACAGCACACTAGTGGCCGGCACTTCCCTTATTGTTGGCCGGCAGTGCATTGTTGATGGCCGGCAGTGTGCTTCTCTGGCCGGCAGTGGGGTTGGCAGAAGCTCCTCATGGCCGGCAGGCCACTGGTGCACTCCTCAGCATTATTTTGGTGAGATCCAGCAGCAAATTCTCAAGGACACCCTGCAGACAGAGCCTCTAAAGAGCATTTGGAGAGCTTTACAGGACAGGAATCGAGAGCATGCATCATTCCTTCTTCACGGCAGAGCTGAGGCAGCTTAGTTTACATATTTTAATGCTTAGCATGAATTTGTAATTTAATTAATTCATTTGTTAATTAGTTAAAGTATTGTAATAATTAGCTTAGTATTTGCTAGTTATTCAATTTGGTTGTGTAATAGTTAGTCTAATAAGTGTAATTAGATTAGTTAGTTTAGCTTAGCTTAGATTAGCCTAGCTAAATTCATTCGGACCCTCCGTCGAGAGGGCGTATTGTTGTAATAAGTGTGCGTGTGTGTGTGAATGTCTTCCAACCCCACGTCTTTCTCCCTTTTACTTAACCGCTTACGATGGTTAGTTTTAGAACATATTTCAATTAGCATTCCTATGCTTGCATGCTTGCATTCATTCATCAGTCTTGCATGCACCGGGCTCGGCGCATCATACTAACTGCATTGTATTTCAATTCCGATTTGAATACATGATTATCAAGTGTTGCATTTCACATGACATTTTAGAATAGCCGAGCCTATTTTTAGTTGCATTTTGCATGTGTTGCATTAGCCATCTTAACATAGCTAGGATCATGCATTGATTACTAACTAGCTATTGTTTTGGCTCAGAGTACTAGGTAAGCTTTTATGCTTTAGCATCTTGCATGAGTGTGAGTGATTGCTATGAAAGCATGCTTGCCATGAGGCTATGTGCTTAACTGCTATAACTATTTGAATGTCTGTAGGTGAAGGTTAGATTACTTGAATTGGAACAATTCATCGAAATGCGAGTTTTAAGCCTACTTGAGGTGGCAAAATCATGTTTTCTAAGCCCACTCGAGGGTGGCAAATCTACGTCTTAGCCTACTTACAAGTAGCACCTTCAAACCATTTCCAAACAAACATGAGATGTTTTGTTCCAACTTAAGCGATCCAGTCTATACTTGTGTGTTGTGCGCGTCACATAGTAATTCTAGGCTAATAACCGGAATAAGAACACATGTGTTTTCAAAAACAAGATATCATGTTAGTAAAGGCCGATCTTTGATCGGGCGAGCGGGGGTACTCATTGTATGACCTTTCCCTCTCGTACCCAAGTTCCCGAGCTGAGGCAACTTTGGTGATGACGGACACGTGGCCTTAGGCTTGAGTCAGGGTTTCCTAAATTTCTCAAAATAAAATATTTAGGTGGCGACTCTGTATCTGGAAAAGCAGTCCATGTTTGGCACTTCTTTATAAAAATCAGTTTTCCAAAACGATTCGCCGGATTTGGACTTTTTGGTGATTTATCAGTCTTGCATTGCACTTTGCGAGATTAGATTCAGAACCGTGACTTTGAGTCCGAACTGTAGTAACTCAATGAACAAAACGAATTTCACGCCATTCGCGCACGGAGCTGGGACGTTCAGGCACGTCTACAAACACAGAATTTACTCTTGAGATGCACAACCTCAGATCCAAAACAATGGAAAATTGCCCCTTGTCTAAATGGCACTGCACGGCAACAGAAAGTTGCCCCTTGTCTGAATGGCACCACAGTGCACTGTAATCAGTCCTCAAAGTGACAATCACAACCGAACTCTCGGATACAAAGAAGACAAAGATAATAAGAATCATTGCATGGACACAGTTGATTCGAAAGTGTTTATGGATGGACTTCAGAATGAAGTTGCCTACGTATCCCAAAGATGGGAATCAAGCCTTACGTAGTTCGGGGTTAAGGTACACTTGGGTATTAACCTCTCCTTTTGCACTCTAACTTTTGCTAAGGCCGCCCTTCCGGGTTTTCAACCTTGCGAGCTATGTTTTTCTTTTCATTTCATTTCTTTTCTTCTTTTTTCATCTTTTCCTCTTTTTCTTTTCATTTCTTTTTTCATTTTCTTCATTTTTTCATTTGCTCTAACTTTTGCCTGGGTCGTCCTTCCGAGTTTTCAGCCCAGCGAGCCTTTCAAGGATAAGCGATCCTAAACTTTCTTCTTTTCTTCATTCTGGGATTTGGCATTCTTGCCGATCTTCATTAGCTTGAGCAATATCCCAATTTTTGACTCTTTGAGCACATCTGACATTTTTTGCCCCTAGTTCAAGGGCTTCTTCTTATCCAGCTTTGCAAGCTTTCTTTTGATCATATTTGACCTTCTTGCCCCTAGTTTGAGGGCTGCTTCGAATCTGGCCTGACGGGCCTCCTTTGTGGTTGACTATTGAACATTCTGAATCCAAGTTCAAGGTTTGAAAGCAAAAGGGGTCGAGTCTTGAGGCTGAGAGCGATCCTAGGATGCACAATCTCAAGAGTGATTCCACACAGGTCTTCGCAGAACCACGCAAAACATTTTTTGAAATCTTTTAAGAAAGCGACTAGTCGCTCGTGCTAAAGACAATGTAGAACCAATCTGGATCAAGTCAGGATCCTTCCCAGTACTCACATTAACAAACATGATTTCATTCATTAAGGGCTTAGCACGCCTCTCTTTCTCTCAGTTTGATCAAATTTTTACAAATCCCGAGGAATTCCTTCCCCTTTGTTTTCATCATAGTGTTCGAAAAGTTTTGAAAAACTTAGGTCAACGCAATGATTTCAAGGCACCGAAAAGTAGGTGAAAAGCACTGTTGTTTCATTCAAATTTGCTGGCACAACTGGCTCAAGGCAGACACAAACTCAAAAGTGTGAAAATCACTGCTGTTTCATTCAAATCTTCTGGTGCAACTGACCCCATGGCTGGAACAGACTCAAAAGAGTGTAAAAGACAAACACAAAACAAGCAAGTGATGCCCGAGGTAACACCCCCGAAATCACCCGACTCTAACAAAACAGGACTGACTCGACACAACAAGACGGACTCAACTGACTCAGTACAAAAAGACTGACTCAATACATCACAACAAGACTGACCCAATACCCAAGTCAGAAAGTAAAATAGACAGCATTCGTAAAATGCTCAAAATAGTGCGTGCCATACGCCACATTCAGAGTAAACTGGGCGCCATCCACATGTGGTTCATCCCCCCGATCACATCACATTATCCCCCAGGTGCACTGATCCAGTGCCGATAGACTTTGCAGAGCCTGGTGCGACGATGACCTTGTTATCAATCAGATCTTGTATTTCGTGGTGAAAACGAAAGCAACTGTCAGTGCCATGGCCGGTTTGTTGATGGAAGGCACAGTACTTGGCCAGATCATGCTTAACTGGAAGGGGATCCGGGAGAGGCCGAGGAGATTGAAGAACCTGTGGCCTCAGGGTTGATGGCTTGAGGTTTGCGTAGTCGTGTTGGATGTAACAGCAAAAGGGTTGGCAGGTGCTGACTGGGTTTGATGATCTCTGACAGATGTAGGATTGAAGTTGAGAGGGGTGTTTCTGGTCCGACACCCCTTTCCGTTGTTTGCCGCTTGATTCAGGATGCGCTCATCGTGAGTAACAAAAGTGTCATCCACAGTTTTTGCAACAACTGCGAGCACTTGCTGTTTGTTTAGTAATTCAGCTTTCAAAGCCTCAACAGCCCATTGAAGATGTTCATAGGGACCAATGCCTACCCCAGCCTTTCTCTTGCCATTTGCCTCCACTTTGCCAAGGGATTGGCCTTCTTCAAATGCAGCCTGTCCCAAGATTGGGGAGCCTTTTGACATGAAATTTCCGATAGGCGATGTGGTTGATGATGGAGCCAAAACGCCAAAAGCTAAATCCGTCACCGTTCTCTGAAGATCTTCAATCATTCTCATCAGCTCAGAAGTAGCGGGTTCACAGGTTTGAGATGATTGGGGTTCCGAGACTGGATGTGGGGTAGGTGCCCCAAATGGGCATTGCATTCTAGCATCGATCTCACCCTGCATGGCGATTCCCTGGTTTACTGGGAATTTATTGAGTAATTTACTTAGAATTTACTGGTATTTTACTGAGTAATTTACTGGGAATATACGGAGTAATTTACTGACAATATACTTCGAATTTACAGAGTAATTTACTGGGAATTTACTGAGAATTTATTGGGAGTTCACTGAGTAATTTATTAGAAATCTACTTGGAATTTACTGAGAATTTAATTGGAATTTACTGAGTAATTTAATGAAAATTTACTGCAAATTTACTGAGTAAGTTATTGAGAATTTACTGGTAATTTACTGAGAATTTATTGGAAATTTACTGAGTAATTTACGGCGAATTTACTTGAAATTTACTCAATAATTTACTTAGAATTTACTAGAAATTTACTGAATAATTTGCTGAGAATTTACTGGGAATTTACTGAGTAATATACTGGGAATTTACTGGAAATTCTTGCATGCATGTATCAAACAACCTTCAACACAACATGATCAACATGTCTTACATCTAAACATGCAAAATTATGGTCAATCCTTATATGCATGCATCCATTGATCTCAAATTTATCAAGCTTAGCTTAATTCATGCATCTAACTTTTTATACAATTCAAATTACACTTTTTTATCACAATCCAACTTTGATTCCACAGAATTACAAACTCAAAGTTATGAATTCATGTTTAATTACTCACCTAGGGGCTCCAATCACCCAAATTCTAGCTAGATCTTTAAGTTTGGCTTCCAATCTTCAAGCTTTGAGCCAACATTCATAATTTGAGCCCCCCTCTCTCTCTAGAGCCATCTCCCCCTCTCTCTCTAGAGCACATTTCAGATTTTTGAATTCACAAAAATGAGGGACTTAAGTGTATTGGCCTATTTATAGGCTTGCTTAATCATATTGATTAAGTTTAAGTAATGGCACCCTAAATCATTCTGAATCCAATTATTTTGATTCGAATCAATTTTCAATTAAATTTCACCGTAGGCTCTAAAAATTACGCTAATCACAATGGCGTAGACAATTTCGGTTTCTGTGGCCGATAGGGCCTTCAATTTAAATTCCAGAGCAGCGATTCAAACAGATTTTCCTACAGTGAACAGATAGAAATTCAAAACCACATATATTCATATAAATGGCATACAACATCATATCGAACACATAATCAAAATCATAATTAAGATTAATTAGCATAATACGGGACAGGGTTATCATAAATTTAATGAGAATTTGTTAAGAATTTAATGAGTAATTTAATGGGAATTTACTGATTAATTTAATGAGAATTTACTGGAAATTTACTGTGAATTTACTTAGTAATTTTTTTAGAATTTACTAGGAATTTACATAGTAATTTAATGAGAATTTACTGGGAATTTACTGAGAATTTTCTGCGAATTTAATGAGAATTTACTGGGAATTTACATAGTAATTTACTGATAATTTACTTGGAATTTATTGGGAATTTACTGAGAATCTACACGGAATTTACTAAATAATTTACTGAGAATTTACTGGGAATTTACTCTGTAATTTACTGAGAATTTATTGGGAATTTACTGAGTAATTTAATGAGAATTTACTAGTAATTTAACGAGTAATTTAATGAGAATTTACTGGGAATTTACTGAGTAATTTAATGAGAATTTACTAGGAATTTACTGTGAATTTACTGAGTATTTTTTTAGAATTTACTGGGAATTTACACAGTAATTTAATGAGAATTTGCTGGGAATTTACTGAGAATTTACTCAATAATTTACTTAGAATTTACTGAAAATTTACTGAATAATTTACTTAGAATTTATTAGAATTTACTAATTAATTTAATGAGAATTTACTAGGAATTTACTGAGAATTTACTCAGTAATTTACTTAGAATTTACTTGGAATTTTCTGAGTAGTTTACTGAGAATTTACTGGGAATTTACCCAGTAATTTACTAAGAATTTACTAGGAATTACTGAGTAATTTACTTGGAATTTATTCAAAATTTACTGAGTAATTTAATAAGAATTTATTGGGAATTTACAGGGAATTTTCTGAGTAATTTATTGAGAATTTACTGAGTAATTTACTAAGAAATTACTAAAAATTTACCGAGTAATTTACTTTGAATTTATTGAGTAATCTACTGAGTAATTTAATGAGAATTTATTAGGAATTTAATTAGAATTTATAGGGAATTTACAGAGTAATTCACTGAGTATTTACTAGGAATTTACTTGTAATTTATAAAGTAATTTAATGATATTTTACAGGGAAATTACTGAGAATTCACTAGGAATTTACTTACTAATTTACTGTAAATTTAATGAGTAATTTACAGGGAATTTACTGAGTGATTTAATGAGAATTTACTAGGAATTTACTGATTAATTTATTGAGAATTTACTGGGAATTTACTCAGTAATTTACTGAGAATTTACTGTGTAATTTACTGTGAATTTACTTACAATTTACTGGGAATTTAGTGAATAATTTACTGAGTAATTTACTGAGAATTTACTGGGAATTTACGGTGTAATTTATTGAGAATTTACTGAGTAATTTTCTTAGAATTTACTGCGAATTTACTAAGTAATTTAATGAGAATTTACTAAAAATTTACTAAGTAATTTACTGAGAATTTACTTGGAATTTGATGATTAATTTAATTTTAATTTACTGAGAATTTACTAGGAATTTACTGAGTAATTTAATAAGTATTTACTGAGTAATTTATTGAGAATTTACTGAGTAATTTATTGAGAATTTACTAGGAATTTACTGAGAATTTTTTGCGTAATATACTGGCAATTTACTGGGAATTTACTGAGAATTTACTGTGAATTTTTTTGAGTAATTCAATGACAATTTACTGTGAATTTACTAAAAATTTACTAGGAATTGACTGAGTAATTTGCTAAGAATTTACTGGGAATTTACTGAGTAATTTACTTAGAATTTTTTGAGAATTTACAAAAAAATTACTAAGTAATTTTTAGAGAATTTACTCGGAATTTACTTAGAATTTACTGGGAATTTACTGATTAATTTACTGAGAATTTACTTGAAATTTACTGAGTAATTTAATGAAAATTTTCAGGGAATTTACTAAAAATTTATTTGGAATTTACTAAGTAATTTACTGACAATTTACTGGGAATTTACTAAATAATTTACTGAGCATTTAATGTAATTTACTGAGAATTTACTGGAAATTTACTAGGAATTTAATCAATAATTTACTGGGAATTTACTAAGTAATTTACTTAGAATTTACTTGTAATTTTCTGAGTAATTTAATGGTATTTTACTGGGAAATTACGGAGAATTTATTGGTAATTTACTGAGTAATTTATTGAGAATGTACTACGAGTTTACTCAGTAATTGCTGGGAATTTACTGAGTAATTTACAGGGAATTTACTGAGTGATTTAATGAGAATTTACTGGGAATTTCTGATTACTTTAATGATAATTTACTGGGAATTTAATGAGAATTTACTCAGTAATTTATTGAGAATTTACTGAAAATTTACATAGTAATTTACTAAGAATTTATTAGAAATTTACTTAGTAATTTACTGTGAATTTACTAACAATTTCTTGGAAATTTATAGAGTAATTTACTGACAATTTACTGAGTAATTTACTGGGAATTTACGGTGTAATTTACTAAGAATTTATTCAGAATTTAATGGGAATTTACAGAGTAATTTAATGAGAATTTACTATGAATTTACTCAGTAATTTACAGAGAATTTACTGATTAATTTACTGAGAATTTACTGGAAATTTATTGAGTAATTTACTGAGAATTTATTCAGAATTTACACAGTAATTTACTGAGTAATTGACTGAGAATTTACTTGAAATTTCCTGATAATTTACTGGGAATTTACTGAGTAATTTATTGAGAATTTACAGGGACTTTATTGACTAATTTACTGGGAATTTACTGAGTAATTAACAGTGAATTTACTTGTAATTTACTAGTAATTTAATGAGAATTTACTGGGAATTTACTGATTAATTTAATGAAAATTTGCTGAGTAATTTACTAATAATTTACTGAGTAATTTATTGAGAATTTACTAGGAATTTACTGAGAATTTACATGGAATTTACAGAGTAATTTATAGGGAATTTAATGGGGATTTATTGAGTAATTTACTGGGCATTTACTTAGAATTTGCAGGGAATTTACAGAGTAATTTAATGGGAATTTATTGAATAATGGCAATTTATTGAGTAATTTAATGGAAGTTTATAGAGTAATGGGAATTTTCTGAGTAATTTAATGGGAATTTAAAGAGAATTTCCTATGAATGTACGGAGTAATTTACTAAGAATTTACTAGGAATTTACTCAGTATTTATAGGGAATTTATGGAGTAATTTACTGAGAATTTACTGAGTAATTTAATGAGAATTTTTTGGGAATTTAATGTGTAACTAACGGAGAATTTACTAGGAATTTACTAAGTAATTTACTCAGAATTTAATGGGAATTTACTGAGAATTTACTGGGAATTTACTCAGTAATTTGTCGAGAATTTACAGAGTAATTTACTGAGAATTAATGGGAATTTTCTCAGTAAATTAATGAGAATTTAATAGGAATTTACTGAGTAATTTAATGACAATTTACAAGGAATTTACAGAGAATTTAATGGGAATTTACTAAATAATTTACTGAGAATTTACCGAAAATTTACACAGTAATTTACTAAGAATTTACTGGCAATTTACGGCGAATTTACTGGGAATTTACTCAGTAATTTGCTGAGAATTTACTGAAATTTTACTAAGTAATTTAATAAGAATTTACCGAAAATTTACAGATAATTTACTCAGTAATTTACTGCGAATTTACTGAGTAATTTACAGAGAATTTACTGGGAATTCAATTTCACAATTTAATCACATGCATGACTCAAACTAACTCAAACTCAACACCAACATGCTCAAATTCAAACAGTCAAGCCTTACACCCCCATTATTTGTACATGCATGTGGGAGATGCTCATTATTCAGAACTTAATTAGTGAAGAGGTGATCAAAACATGAGTTTCATTTAAAATTGCACATGGATTATACATTTTTATGCTCAAACATGCAATTTCGAAGTACTTCCTCACATGCATGTGCATATAGACTACCAAATCAACAAAACCAACTTGATTTCATCATGAACAATTTATTTTATGTTCCTTATCAACATTCAACTTGAATTCACAAAGATTACAAACTAAGATGCACAAATTCACTCACCTAGAAGCCTTAGTCCTCCCAAATTAAGGTTAATTCTTGAGTTAGACTTCAAAGCTCCCAAGCCTCAAGAGCAAACTTTGATTCTCCTACACTTTCCCTCTCTCTAGTTCGGTTCTCTCTATCTCTTAGAGTCAAAACCAGCCAAAATGAAAATGAAAGAGGGATTTAAGTGTGTAGTGCCTTTTTCCATAAATTCCCACTAGCCATAATTTAATAATAAGAATAATTGGGCACTAATTCACCAATTTAATCAACTTAATCTAGTCCGAATCAACTTTTCAATTAAATTTCACCGTAGGCTCTAAAAATTATGCCAATCACAATGGCGCAATCAATTTCGGGTTCTGTGACCGATGAGGCCTCCAATTTAATTTCCAAAGCAGATAGTCAAACAGATATTCCTACAGTGAACAGATAGAAATTCAAAACCACATATTTTCACACAATGGCACATAAAATTATATTAAACACATAATCATACTCAAACTATGGACCAATTAGCATACTACGGGACGGGGGTATCACAGATTCCCCGAATGGAACAGATACACATAACAAATATGGCAATAATTCTAGAGGTCTACTCGGTTTAGATGCAAATGCACATGTTACAAAAGAGTGTGTTGATCCGGAGTCAATTAACACAAAAGCATTCTGATTACATATAGAAATAGTACTTGAGACAATTGCGTTAGTATTCCGTGTATCGCCCGGAACAAGCGCAAAAATTCTCCCTTGCCTCGCGGTATCCTCGGTGGTAGTAGATCTCATAGTATTTCCCGGCTTCAGGACTAATGCAGTTGAGCTAGTAGCTAGCTTTCCACTGTTTTGATTACAATCTCTGGCCATATGCCCTTGTTTACCACATTTAAAACAGGCTCCCGACACATGGTAACAAACCCCGCGATGCCTTTTACTACAAATATTGCACATAGGAGATGTATCTCGGGAAGAATTCGAAGTACTTGAGGAGCCCGTGTTTTGCTTTTTCGAAAAGAAGCCTTGCCTTTTATTACCTTTCCAGTCAGTTGTTGAATTAGTCTGTCTAGCTATGTTAGCTTCTGATATTATGGCCCTGTCTAGCACCCCAATATAGGTTTCCAGCTTCAAGACATTCACTCTTTCTAAAATGTGGCTTCGAAGCCCACCTTCAAAATGCCTCACTTTCTTATAGTCAGTATCAATCAGATGTGGTGCAAACTTGGCCAATTCTGTGAATTTGGCTTCATACTCAGCTACGGTCACACTGTCTTGTTTGAGTTCCATGAGCTCTGATACTTTCCTGTCCTGGACAGATTGAGGGAAATACTTATCATAGAAAACTTCCAGGAACTTCGCCCAGTCAACATCTTTATGATTTTCACGTATTAACATCCACCATCTTCTTGCTTCGTCTTCTAGCATAAAGGTGGCTAGAAGCACTTTCTGTGTCTCCAAACAAGGGAACACTTCAAATAGATTTCCGATGCCGAGAACCCATGCTTCAGGTTTCAACGGATCTAATCCCCCATGGAACTGTGGCGGTTTCATTTTCTTAAACTCCTTGGTGAGAGCTATTATTTGGTCATCATTCTGTAAGTCTGGCACAGGTGGTGCCGGAGGAGGAGGAGGAGGCGGAGGGTGTGGTTGTTGCCACTGTTGTTGCCACTGCTGTTGTTGCCTCAATGTCTCTGCCATTTCCTGAATCAATCTTTCCATCCTATCCATTCTGGCTGTCATGACCATAATCCGCCCCTATGGGTTAAGGACATAACCGGCCAGTAATCCTGAGATTACCTACAGCCTCAACTGAAACAAACGTAACTCAACAGAGTAAAGGGGCCAAACGGAAGCACAAATTTAAAATTTTGTCCACAAAGTCGTGCTTATATGCACATCAAAACAAACCACTTACTTATACGTTAATAACCCACATCAAAAGTATAGTAGCATAAACTTCTTTACAGACAGGATCATCTAAACTGAGCCAACCCATAACAGACTATATACAAATATACACAAGGTCTTTGCCAATAGGACAAAATGTAGATGCATAACAAAATAGAAAGGATGGGTCTCGCGCGTGAGACACAAGGCTGACTCTCCAAAACTCGTGTTGTTCATGGCAGACTTCATTGGGGCTGGGTTTGGACTTCTCTTTGCTTACCTACAAACACATGAATGAGCGTGAGTGATAGCCCAGTGAATAATATCAGACACAGAGGTTACATATCAGTATGTAGAACAACATGCTCCAAACGGCCTTGGGTCCAATTCACACTTCTATTTAACAGATATATACTTACACAAAATTTAGATTAAATGATTGTAGTTTCAACATACTGGCCTTTGGCCCATTCAGATTTCCATTCATGTCAAAATGGCCTTCGGCCCATTCATTTATGTCAAAACGGCCTTCGGCCCATCCATTTCTGTCAAAACGGCCTTTGGCCCATTTATTTACGTCAAAATGGCCTTTGGCCCATACATTCGTGTCAAAATGGCCTTCGGCCCACTCATTCATGTCAAAACAACCTTCGGTCCATTCATATAGGTCAAAACGACCTTCGGTCTGTTCATTTATATCACAACGACCTTTGGTCCATTCATTTCTATCAAAACGACCTTCGGTCCATTCATTTCTATCAAAACGACCTTCGGTCCATTCATTCATTCATGTCAGACTTTTGTCCACAATCCCAATTAGCAACTCATAAAACTTATAAGGGAATAAACAATTGGACATTGATAAGCTTTCGAATATTGATATTACTCACAGTGATCGGCTTGTGGATTCACCCTGGAGCTTGACCCTACACATTCCATGAACACAAAAGGGTCATTAACAATTCAATCCGTTCCTTAATTCACATATTCCTCTTTAGGCTTTATTCTTATCTCATTAACTCACTTACAATGCTTAACATATGCCTAAGAGTGCTTACAAGTGAAAGAGAACGGAAAACGAAACACAGAACGCATGAACAAAATTTCAAAAAACAGGGTCCCTGCTCGAGCGTGTACTTCCTCGCTCGAGCGGACCCAAGAGGCCTGCAAAAGTACTGGTTACCTCAAAATTACGCTCGAGCGTGAATTAGGGCACTCGAGCGGAAGGCCTGTCTACAAAAGCTCCCCGCTCGAGCGTGAAATATCTCGCTCGAGTGAACATCCAACTCTGCAAAAAGTGCTGGGAGCACAAAATTTACGCTCGAGCGGAGGTTATCCCGCTCGAGCGGACCTCAAAATTCTGGAAAACCCAGAATGTGTTCTTGAGCTCTAATTCGACCTTCCAACCACATTTCCTGCATAATATGGCTCCAACTTTACATATATTTGCACTAACATGATATAAACACCAAAACACAACATCATGGAGCCCAATTTCATGAATTAACTACATACATGTCCCAAATTGACACTAAACTCAACTCCAACATACACATTCATGCATTCAAAGCTCCTATCTTCATAAATTGTACATGCATGTGATGAATTAGCCACATGCTCAACTTAGATGACACAAATGGTGATCATTCTCATGGAACACAACAAAAACATGCTTGATTATGCAAAATCATGGTGATTCTACACATGCTTGTGCACATTAGCTTCAAATTCATCAATTATAGCACAACTCTTGTTCTTGATCACCAATTAATCTTTAATTCACAAAATCACAAGTTAAATCTCATGAATTCAAAGATCAAAGCTTACCTAGAGGCTCAATTCTTCTAATTATGGCAATTTCTTGAGTTTAATCCCTCTATTCTTCACAATTTGAGCCAAACACCCAACTCTCCTCTTTCTCTCTCTCTAGCCGACCCCCTCCTCCTTCTCTTGAGTTAGATTCAGTCAAAATAAACTAAAGAGGGAAGTTTGAGTGTATAAAGCCTTTACAACAAAACCCACTAAGGCCAATATACTAGTAATAAAGTAGTTGGGTTCTAATTCATCAATTTAATCGATTTAATCTGACCCGAATCAATTTTCAATTGAATTTTACCGTAGGTTCTAAAAATTATGCCAATCACAATGGCGTAATCAATTTCGGATTCTATGGCCGATAAGGCCTCCAATTTAATTTCCAAAGCAGATTATTCAAACAGTATTCCTACGGTGAACAGATAGAACTTCAAAATCACATATATTCACATAATGGCACATGAAATCATGCTAAACACATAATCATACTCAATTTAAGGACCAATTAGCATACTACGGAACAGGGGTATCACACTGGCAGTAGAAGACTCCTCTATCTCATCACCTCTTGTTCTCACCATCTGATTAGACTTGCATTATACTTTATACAAAAGATTCACAGGTATGCATATACTAAAGAGCATACATATTCAAATAATTGGAATGTATGCAAATCACAAACTTATAACACGTAATCGTTCACATTAAAACATTTAAGCGTATTCTCGATGCTTTCAGATCCATACTTATCACATGAATGCATCCTAGATCTTTTCTAGACGCTTATTGCTCATTTGGACAAGTGTGTGAGTTATTAACTCGTGCTTTGATACCACTCTGTCATAACCCGAAGCCGCCCCCATGGGTTAAGGACATAACCGGCCAGTAATCACGAGATTACCTATGGCCTTAAACCAAATCAGATATGTTTTAACAGAGTTAAGGGGGCCAAACAGAAGCAATTTCAAACTTTTGTCTATAGAGCTGTGCTTACATGGCACGTCGTAACATTTCACAAACATACATTAATAACTCACATCAAGGAAGGCTAACATATAAGCTTTACATAACAGGATCATTCAAGTCATGGCCAACTAATCAAAACTATATACAACCGTAATCCAAAGTTCTCGCCAACATGACAAAATATAACGAAATAGCAAAAGGGCGAAAACAAGTCTCGTGTATGAGACGGATGGGCTGACTCTTCAAAACCTTGACTGTTTCACACAAACTTCACTGAGGCTGGGTTTGGACCTCCCTTGGCTCACCTACAGACACATGAATGAGCGTGAGCGAAAGCCCAGTGAATAATATCAAACAAAGAAGATACACGAACGGTATTTAGAACAACATACATCAGACGGCCTTAGGCCCAATTTATATTTCTATCTAGTACATGTATATATATATATATATATAGGTCAAGTGACTGCGGTTCCTAACACATCAAACGGCCTCGGGCCCAATTCATTCATATCCGATGACCTTTGGCCCAATCGTTCCTGTCCGACGGCCTTTGGCCCAATCATTCGTGTCAAACGGCCTTTGGCCCATGCATTCATGTCATACGGCCTTTGGCCTATCCATTCATATCATACGGTCTTTGGCCCATTCATTCATGTCATACGGCCTTTGGCCCATTCATTTATGTCATACGGCCTTCGACCCATTCATTCTTTCATTCATATCAGACGGCCTTTGGCCCATTCATTCTTTTATTCAAGTCAGACGGCCTTTGGCCCAACCATAAGGCATAGCAAACATTTGTCCACAATTCAAATTAACAAACTTATAAGACTTATATAGAAGTAAACCGTTAGACAAATAACATACTTCAGATATCTTTATTAAGATATTACTCACAGTGTTCTGCCGGTGGATTCACCCTTGAGCTCGACCTTACACACTACATAACACATATGGGTCACAAACGATTCAATCCGTTCTTAATTCACATATCCCTCTTAGGCTTCTTTCTTATTCTTTTAATTCATTCATAATGCTCAATGCATGCCTAAGAGTATCTAATGAGAATTTACTGAGTAATTTAATGGGAATTTACGGAGAATTTAATGACAATTTACAGGGAATTTACGGAGAATTTAATGGGAATTTACTAAATAATTTACTGAGAATTTACCGAAAATTTACACAGTAATTTACTAAGAATTTACTGGCAATTTACGGCGAATTTACTGGGAATTTACTCAGTAATTTGCTGAGAATTTACTGAAATTTTACTAAGTAATTTAATAAGAATTTACTGGAAATTTACAGATAATTTACTCAGTAATTTACTGCGAATTTACTGAGTAATTTACAGAGAATTTACTGGGAATTTACTGTGTAATTTACTGGGAATGTACTGAGTAATTTACTGAGAATTTACTTGAAATTTACTGGTAATTTATTGAGAATTTACTCGGAATTTACTGAGTAATTTACTAAGAATTTACTGGGAATTTACTCTGTAATTTGCTGAGAATTTAATGAGTAATTTACTTAGAATTTATGGGAATTTACTGAGTAATTTACCGGCAATATACTGAGTAATTTAATGAGAATTTACTGGGAATTTACTGAGAAATTTAATAAGAATTTACTCAGTAATTTGTTGAGAATTTATTAGGAATTTACTGAATAATTTACTACGAATCTACTGAAAAATTACTGAGTAATTTACTGGGAATTTAATGAAAATTTACTGGGAATTTACTGAGTAATTTACTGAGAATTTACTTTGAAATTACTGAGTTATTTGCTAGGAATTTATTGAGAATTTACTGAGTAATTTACTTAGAATTTATTGGGTATTTACTGAGAATTTACTGAGTAATTTAATGAGAATTTACTGGGAATTTATAAAGAATTTACTGGGAATTTACGGAGTAATTTATAGAGAATTTACTGGGTATTTTGTCACGCCCCCAAACCGCCCCTAGTAGTTTGGTGCCGTGATGGCCAGTAACCCGAGGTTACCGAAGGCCGTCTTACAAAAATCACACACAATCAGAGTATGAAATATGGGGCTTACAAGAGCGGAAGCAAAATATACATATAAACCGAGTTGTCCATGAGAGCCGTGCATAAGTCCAATGAAGTGCCATACATCAAACATCTTTACAAGTCTTACAATTTTAGATACAACAAAATGGAACACAAAATACATCCTGACCAAAAGGCTTCTCAAACCGACATATGCCAAAACAAACAAAGAAAACATAAGCCGATGAGAATTTACTGAGTAATTTACTTAGAATTTACTGGAAATGTACGGAGTAATTTACTTTGAATTTACTGGGATATTACGGAGTAATTTACTGGGAATTTACTGAGTAATTTACTTGGAATTTACTGAGAATTTAGTGGGAATTTTCAGAGAATTTACTGTGAATTTGCTGAGATTTTACTAGGAATTTACTTAGTAATTTACTGTGTATTTACTCGGAATTTACTGAATAATTTACTGAGTTTTTAGAGGCAATTTACTGAGTAATTTAATGGCAATTTACTGAGAATTTACTACGAATTTACTAAGTAATTTACTGGGAATTTACTAAATAATTTAATTAGGATTTGCTGGGAATTTGCCGAGTAATTTAATGAGAATTTACTGGAAATTTACACAGTAATTTAATGAGAATTTATGGGAATTTACTGAGTAATTTACTAAGAATTTACTGGGAATTTATTGAGTAATTTACTAAGAATTTACCGAGAGTTTACTGGGAATTTACTCAGTAATTTATTGAGAATCTACTGAGTAATTTACTGAAAATTTACCGGGAATGTACATAGTAATTTATAGAGAATTTACTGGGAATTTACTGAGTAATTTGCTGAGAATTTACTGGCAATGTACTCAGTAATTTATTGAGAATTTACTGGAAATTTACAGAGTAATTTAATTAGAATTTACTGAAAATTTACTGGGAATTTATTAAGTAATTTACTGAGAATTTACTAGGAATTTAGTGAGAATTTACTGGAAATTTATTGAGTAATTTACTGGTAATGTACTTAGTAATTTATTGAGAATTTTCTAGGAATTTACTGAGTAATTTAATGAGAATTTGCTGGGAATTTACTGAGAATTTGTTGGGAATTTTCTGGAAATTTGCTAAGAATAACTGAGAATTTACTGGGAATTTACTGAGTAATTTAATGAGAATTTTCTGGAAACATACTAAGTAATTTACTGAAAATTTACTAGGAATATACTGAGTAATGTATTGAGAATTTACCTGAAATTTACTAAGTAATTTAATGGGAATTTAATAGGAATTTACTTAGAATTTATTAGAAATTTATTAAGTAATTTACTGAGAATTTACTGGGAATTTACTCAGTAATTTACTGAGAATTTTTTGAGAATTTACTCAGTGATTTAGTGAGAATTTACTGGGAATAGACTGAGTAATTTTCTAAAAATTTACCTGGAATTTACTTAGTAATTTAATGAGAATTTTCTGGAAATTTACTGGGAATTTACTCCGTAATTTACTAAGAACGTACTGGGAATTTATTGAGTAATTTACTAAGAATTTACTGCGAATTTACTGAGTAATTTAATAAGAATTTACCGAAAATTTACTCATTAATTTAATTAGATTTTACTGGGAATTTACTCAGTAATTTACTGAGAATTTACTGAGTAATTTACTAGGAATTTGTGGGGAATTTACCGAGTAATTTACTCGGAATTTACTCAGTAATTTACTGGGAATTTTTTGAGAATTTACTGGGAATTTATTGAGTATTTACTGGGAATTTGCTAATTAATTACTGAGAATTTACTGGGAATTTACTGAGTAATTTGATGAGAATTTACTGGTAATTTACAATGAATTTATTGGGAATTTACTCAGTAATTTACTGAAAAGTTACTTGAAATTTACTGAGTAATTTATGGAGAATTTTCTGGGAGTTTATTGAGCAATTTACTAAGAATTTGCTCAGAATTTACTGAGTAATTTAATAAGAATTTACTGAAAATTTGCTGAGTAATTTAATGAGTATTTACTGGGAATTTATTGAGAATTTACTGAGTAATTTTTTGTGAATTTTTAGGGAATTTACATAGAAATTTAACGAGAATTTATTGGGAATTTTCTGAGTAATTTACAGAGAATTTACAGGGAATTTACTGGGAATTTACTTAGTAATTTACTGAGAATTTACTGAGTAATTTAATGAGAATTTATAGGGAATTTACTCAGTAATTTAATGAGAATTTACAGGGAATACTGAGTAATTTACTAAGTAATTTACTGAGAATTTACGGGGTATTTGCTGAGAATTAGCTAGGAATTTACTGTGTAATTTACTGAGAATTTACTTGGACTTTACTCAGTAATTTGCTTAGAATTAACTGAGAATTTACTGAGTAATTTACAGAGAATTTACTGGTAATTTTCTAAGTAATTTACTGAGAATTTGTTGGGAATTTAGTGGGAACTTATTAAGGAACTTACTGAGAATTTACAGGGAATTTACTAAGTAATTTACTGAGAATTTAATAGGAATTTACTTAGAATTTACTCAGTAATTTGCTGAGAATTTACTGAGTAATTTAATGAGAATTTACTGGGAATTTACTGAGAATTTACTGGAAAGTTACTAGGAATTTACTCAGTAATTTACTGGGAATTTGATGAGTAATTTTCTTGGAATTTATTGAGTATTTTATTGGGAATTTATTTTGAATTTACTGGGAATTTACTGAGTAATTTACTGAGAATTTACTTGGAATTTACTTAGTAATTTAATTAGAATTTACTAGGATCTAACTAAGTAATTTAATGAGAATTTACTGCGAATTTACTGAGAACTTACCGGGAATTTACTGAGTAATTTTTTGAGAATTTACTTGAAATTTACACAGTAATTTATTGAGGAATTTATTGGGAATTTACATAGTAATTTACTGAAAATTTACTGAGTAATTTATAGAGTAATTTATTGAGAACTTAATGGGAATTTACTGAGTAATTTACTGAGAGTTTACTGGGAATTTACAGGGAATTTATTACGTAATTTACTTAGATTTTACGAGGAATTTACGAGTAATTTACTGAGGAATTTACGGGTAATTTACTCAGAATTTACTGGAAATTTACTGAGAATTTACTGGAAATTTACTGAGTAATTTACAGAGAATTTACTGGTAATTTAATGGGAATTTACTGAGAATTTACTGGGAATTTACTGAGTAATTTACTAGGAGTTTACTAACAATTTACAGTGAATTTAATACGTACTTTACTGAGAATTTCTTGGAATTTACTAAGTATTTTACTGGTAATTTACTGAGAATTTACTTAGTAGTTTACTGAAAATTTACTGGGAATTTAGTGGAAATTTACTTTTTAATTTCATGAGAATTTACTTGGAATTTACTGAGTACTTTAATGAGAATTTACAAGGAATTTACTAGGAATTTACTGAGAATTTACTTGGAATTTACTGAGTAATTTATTGAGAATTCACTGGGAATTTACGAAGAATTTATTGGGAATTTACGGAGTAATTTTTTGAGAATTTACTTAGAATTTACACAGTAATTTAATTAGAATTTACTGAGAATTTACTGTGTAATTTACTGAGAATTCACTCTGTAATTTACTGAGAATTTACTGGGAATTTACTAAGTAATTTAATGAGAATTTACTGAGTAATTTACGGAGTAATTTATTGAGAATTTACTAAATAATTTAATGAGAATTTACTCAGTAATTTACTAAGAATTTACGTGGAATTTGTTGAGTAATTTAATGAGAATTTATTAGGAATTTACTAAGAATTTGCTGGAAATTTACTCGGAATTTACTCCGTAATTTATTGAGAATTTACTGAGTAATTTACAGAGAATTTACTATGAATTTTCTCAGTTATTTACTGGGAATTTAATGCGTAATTTACTGAGAATTTATAAGGAATTTACTGAGTATTTTGCTAAGAATTTACAGGGAATTTACTAAGTAATTGACTGAGAATTTACTGAGAATTGACTCAGTAATTTACTGAGAATTTACTTGGAATTTTCTTCGTAATTTACTGCGAATTTACTGATTAATTATTGAGAATTTACTCGAAATTTACTGAGTAATTTAATGAAAATTTACTTGGAATTTACATAGTAATTTAATGAGAATTTATTGGGAGTTTACTGAGTAATTTTTTGAAAATTTACTGGGAATTTACACAGTAATTTACTGAGAATTTACTGGGAATTTACTGACTAATTTATTGAGAATTTAATAGAAATTTACTGAGAATTTACAGAGAATTTACTGGGAATTTTCTGAGTATTTTACAAAGAATTTACTAGGAATTTACTGGTAATTTACTGTGTAATTTATTGAGAATTTATTGAGTAATTTAATAAAAATTTACTGAGAATTTACTGAGTAATTTAATGAGAATTTACTGGGAATTTAATGAGTAATTTAATGAGAATTTGCTGGGAATGCACTGAATAATTTACTGAGAATTTTCTAGAAATTTACTGAGAATTTACTAGAAATTTACTGAGTAATTTATTGAGAATTTACTGGACATTTACTGAGAATTTACACAGAATTTACTAAGAATTTACTAGCAATTTACTCAGTAATTTTCTAGGAATTTACTGAGTAATTTATTGAGAATTTACTGGTAATTTGCTGAGAATTTACTGGCAATTTACTGAGTAAATTACTAGGAATTTATTAAGTAATTTACTGAAAATGTACTTGAAATTTAGTGGGAATTTGCTTTGTAATTTATTGAGAATTTACTGAAAATTTATTGAGTAATATAATGAGAATTTACTGGGAATTTACAAATAATTTATTGGAAATTTACTGAGTAATATACTGAGAATTTACTGGGAATTTACTGAGTAATTTAATGAGAATTTACTGAGAATTTAAACAGTAATTTAATGAGAATTTACTAGAAATTTATAGAGTAATTTAATGAGAATTTACTAGAAATTTGCTAGGAGTTTACTCAGTAATTTACTGAGAATTTACCAGGAATTTACTGATTTTTTTACTGAGAATTTAATCAGAAATTTACAGCGTAATTTACTGAGAATTTACTAAGAATTTACTGAGTAATTTAATGAGAATTTACTGGGAATTTACAGGGAGTTTTCTGAGTAATTTATTGAGAATTTACTGAGTAATTTACTAAGAATTTATTAGAAATCTACTGAGTAATTTACTTTGAATTTATAGAGTAATTTACTGGGAATTTACGAAGAATTTACTGGGAATTTACTGAGTATTTATCGAGTAATTTTTGAGAATTTACTGGGAATTTACATAGTAATTTAATGAGAATTTATGGGAATTTACTGAGTAATTTACTAAGAATTTACTGGGAATTTATTGAGTGATTTACTAAGAATTTACCGAGAGTTTACTGGAAATTTACTCAGTAATTTACTGAGAATCTACTGAGTAATTTACTGAAAATTTACCGGGAATGTACATAGTAATTTACAGGGAATTTACTGGGAATTTATTGAGTAATTTGCTGAGAATTTACTAGCAATGTACTCAGTAATTTATTGAGAATTTACTTGAAATTTACAGAGTAATTTAATTAGAATTTACTGAAAATTTACTGGGAATTTATTGAGAATTTACTGGGAATTTAGTGGGAATTTACTGAGTAATTTACTGAGAATTTACTGAAAATTTATTTAGTAATTTACTGGTAATGTACTTAGTAATTTATTGAGAATTTTCTAGGAATTTTCTGAGTAATTTAATGAGAATTTGCTGTGAATTTACTGAGAATTTATTGGGAATTTGCTGAGAATAACTGAGAATTTCCTGGGAATTTACTGAGTAATTTAATGAGAATTTTCTGGGAATATAATAAGTAATTTACTGAAAATTTACGGGAATATACTGAGTAATTTACTAAGAATTTACCTGAAATTTACTAAGTAATTTAATGAGAATTTACTGGGAATTTTCTCCGTAAGTTACTGAGAATTTTCTAAGAATTTACTCAGTAATTTAGTGAGAATTTACTGGGAATAGACTGAGTAATTTTCTAAAAATTTACCTGGAATTTACTTAGTAATTTAATGAGAACTTTCTGGAAATTTACTGGGAATTTACTCAGTAATTTACTAAGAACGTACTGGAAATTTACTGAGTAATTTACTGAGTAATTTAATAAGAATGTACCGGAAATTTACTCATTAATTTAATTAGATTTTACTGGGAATTTACTCAGTAATTTACTGAGAATTTACAGGGAATTTACTGTGTAATTTTCTGAGAATTTACTTGAAATTTACTGAGGATTTACTGAGTAATTTACAAGAAATTTGCGGGGAATTTACTGAGTAATTTACTGAGAATTTACTCAACATTTACTCAGTAATTTACTAAGAATTTACTGGGAATTTACTGTGTAATTTACTGGGAATTTTTTGAGAATTTACTGGGAATTTACTGAGTATTTACTGGGAATTTGCTGATTAATTACTAAGAATTTACTAGAAATTTGCTGAGTAATTTGATGAGAATTTACTAGTAATTTACCGTGAATATACTGAGAATTTACTCGGTAATTTACTGAGAAGTTACTTGAAATTTACTAAGTAATTTACGGAGAATTTTCTGGGAGTTTATTGAGCAATTTACTGAGAACTTGCTCGGAATTTACTGAGTAATTTAATAAGAATTTACTGGAAATTTACTGAGTAATTTAATGAGTATTTACTGGGAATTTATTAAGAATTTACTGAGTAATTTTTTGTGAATTTTCAGGGAATTTACACAGAAATTTAACGAGAATTTATTGGAAATTTTCTAAGTAATTTACTGAGAGTTTACTATTTACAGGGAATTTACTGAGAATTTACTTAGTAATTTACTAAGAATTTACAGGGAATTTACTCAGTAATTTAATGAGAATTTATTGAGTAATTTAATGACAATTTATAGGGAATTTACTAAGTAATTTACTTAGAATTTACGGGGAATTTGCTGAGAATTAGCTGGGAATTTACTGTGTAATTTACTGAAAATTTACTCGGATTTACTCAGTAATTTGCTTAGAATTAACTGAGAATTTACTGAGTAATTTATAGAGAATTTACTGGTAATTTTCTAAGTAATTTACTGAGAATTTGCTGGGAATTTAGTGGGAATTTATTAAGGGATTTACTGAGAATTTACAGGGAATTTACTAAGTAATTTACTAAGAATTTAATGGGAATTTACTTAGAATTTACTCAGTAATTTGCTGAGAATTTACTGAGTAATTTAATGAGAATTTACTGGAAAGTTACTGGGAATTTACTCCGTAATTTACTGGGAATTTGATGAGTAATTTACTGAGAATTTATTGAGTAATTTTCTTGGAATTTATTGAGTATTTTATTGGGAATTTACTGAGTAATTTACTGAGAATTTACGGAGTAATTTACTAAGAATTTACTTAGAATTTAGTTAGTAATTTAATTAGAATTTACTGGGATCTAACTAAGTAAGTTAATGAGAATTTACTGAGAATTTACTGAGAACTTACCGGGAATTTACTGAGTAATTTTTTGAGAATTTACTTGAAATTTTCACAGTAATTTATTAAGGAATTTACTGGGAATTTACACAGTAATTTACTGAAAATTTACTGTGTATTTACTGAGTAATTTTTAGAGTGATTTACTGAGAACTTAATGGGAATTTACTGAGTAATTTATTGAGAGTTTACTGGGAATTTACAGGGAATTTATTACGTAATTTACTTAGATTTTACGGGGAATTTACGAGTAATTTACTGAGGAATTTACGGGTAATTTCCTGAGTAATTTACTCAGAATTTACTGAGTAATTTAATGGGAATTTACTGAGTAATTTACTGGAAATTTACTAAGAATTTACTGGGAATTTACTGAGTAATTTACAGAAAATTTACTGGTAATTTAATGGGAATTTATTGAGAATTTACTGGGAATTTACTAAGTAATTTACTGAGAATTTACTAGGAGTGTACTAAGAATTTACAGTGAATTTAATGCGTAATTTACTGAGAATTTCTGAGAATTTGCTGAGTATTTTACTGGTAATTTACTAAGAATTTCTTAGTAGTTTACTGAGAATTTACTAAGAATTTAGTGGGAATTTACTTTTTAATTTCATGAGAATTTACTTGGAATTTACTGAGTAATTTAATGAGAATTTACGGGGAATTTACTAGGTATTTACTGAGAATTTATTGGGAATTTACTGAGTAATTTAATGAGAATTTACTTGGAATTTACTGAGTAATTTAATGAGAATTTACTGGGAATTTACAGAGAATTTGTTGGGAATTTACGGAGTATTTTTTTTGAGAATTTACTTAGAATTTACACAGTAATTTAATTAGAATTTATTGAGAATTTACTGTGTAATTTACTGAGAATTTACTGGGAATTTACTGAAAGTTCACTCTGTAATTTACTGAGAATTTACTGAGTAATTTAATGAGAGTTTACTCAGTAATTTACGGAGTAATTTACGGAGAATTTACTAAATAATTTAATGAGAATTTACTAAATAATTTAATGAGAATTTACTCAGTAATTTACTAAGAATTTACGTGGAATTTGCTGAGTAATTTACTGAAAATTTACTAAGAATTTGCTAGAAATTTACTCGGAATTTACTCCGTAATTTATTGAGAATTTACTGAGTAATTTACAGAGAATTTACTAGGAATTTTCTCAGTTATTTACTGAGAATTTATTGGGAATTTAATGCGTAATTTACTGAGAATTTACAAGGAATTTACTGAGTATTTTGCTAAGAATTTGCAGGGAATTTACAAAGTAATTGACTGAGAATTTACTCAGTAATATACTGAGAATTTGCTTAGAATTTTCTTAGTAATTTACTGCGAATTTACTGATTAATTATTGAGAATTTACTCGGAATTTACTGAGTAATTTAATGAAAATTTACTTGGAATTTACAAAGTAATTTAAGGAGAATTTACTGGGAGTTTACTGAGTAATTTTTTGAGAATTTCCTGGGAATTTACAGAGTAATTTAATGAAAATTTACTGAGGATTTTACTAAAAATTTACTGGGAATTTACTGACTAATTTATTGAGAATTTTATGGAAATTTACTAAGAATTTACAGAGAATTTACTAGGAATTTACTGAGTAATTTACAAAGAATTTACTAGTAATTTACTGTGTAATTTACTGAGAATTTATTGAGTAATTTAATAAAAATTTACTGAGAATTTACTGAGTAATTTAATGAGAATTTACTTGGAATTTAATGAGTAATTTACTGAGAATTTGCTGGGAATGTACTGAATAATTTACTGAGAATTTTCTGGAAATTTACTGTGAATTTACTAGAAATTTACTGAGTAATTTATTTAGAATTTACTGGGAATTTTCTGAGAATTTACTGGGAATTTACTGAGTATTTACTAAGAATTTACTGGCAATTTACTCAGTAATTTACTAGGAATTTACTAAGCAATTTATTAAGAATTTATTGGTAATTTGCTCAGAATTTACTGGCAATTTACTGAGTAAATTAGTAGGATATTACTAAGTAATTTACTAAAAATTTACCTGAAATTTAGTGAGAATTTGCTTTGTAATTTATTGAGAATTTACTGAAAATTTATTGAGTAATATAATGAGAATTTACTGCGAATTTACAAAGAATTTACTGGGAATTTACTGGGTAATATACTGAGAATTTACTGAGTAATTTAATGAGAATTTACTGGGAATTTATTGAGTAATTTAATGACAATTTACTAGAAATTTACTGGGAGTTTACTCAGTAATTTAATAAGAATGTACAGGGAATTTACTGAGTAATTTACTGAGAATTTACCAGGAATTTACTGATTGTTTTACTGAGAATTTAATCGAAAAAGTTACAGAGTAATTTACTGAGAATTTACTAGGAATTTACTGAGTAATTTAATGAGAATTTACTGGGAATTTATAGGAAATTTTCTGAGTAATTTATTGAGAATTTACTAAGTAATTTACTAAGAATTTACTAGAAATTTACTGAGTAATTTACTTTGAATTTATTGAGTAATTTACTGGGAATTTACGGAGAATTTACGGAGTAATTTAATGGGAATTTATTGGGAATTTAATTAGAATTTACAGGGAACTTATAGAGTAATTCACTAAGAATTTACTGGGAATTTACCGAGTAATTTACTGAGAATTAATTGTAATTTATAGAGTAATTTAATGATATTTTACAGGAAAATTACTGAGAATTTACTGGGAATTTACTGAGTAATTAACTAGGAATTTACTTACTAATTTACTGTAAATTTACTGAGTAATTTACAGGGAATTTACTGAGTGATTTAATTAGAATTTACTGCGAATTTCCTGATTAATTTACTGGGAATTTACTCAGTAATTTATTGAGAATTTACTATGAATTTACTGAGTAATTTACTGTGAATTTACTTACAAATTACTGGGAATTTACTAAGGAATTTACGGATAATTTACTGAGTAATTTACTCAAAATTTACTGAGTAATTTAATGGGAATTTACTGAGTAATTTATTAGAAATTTACTGAGAATTTTCTGGGAATTTACTGAGTAATTTACAGAAAATTTACTGGTAATTTAATGGAAATTTACTGAGAATTTACTAAGTAATTTACTGAGAATTTACTAGGAGTGTACTGAGAATTTACAGTGAATTTAATGCGTAATTTACTGAGAATTTCTGGGAATTTACTGAGTATTTTACCGGTAATTTACTGAGAATTTCTTAGTAGTTTACTGAGAATTTACTGGGAATTTAGTGGGAATTTACTTTTTAATTTCATTAGAATTTACTTGGAATTTATCGAGTAATTTAATGAGAATTTACGGGGAATTTACTAGGAATTTACTGAGAATTTATTGGGAATTTACTGAGTAATTTAATGAGAATTTACTTGGAATTTACTGAGTAATTTAATGAGAATTTACTGGGAATTTATGTAGAATTTATTGGGAATTTACGGAGTAATTTTTTGAGAATTTACTTAGAATTTACACAGTAATTTAATTAGAATTTATTGAGAATTTACTGTGTAATTTACTGAGAATTTACTGAAAGTTCACTCTGTAATTTACTGAGAATTTACTGGGAATTTACTGAGTAATTTAATGAGAATTTACTGAGTAATTTACGGAGTAATTTACTGAGAATTTACTAAATAATTTAATGAGAATTTACTCAGTTATATACTAAGAATTTACGTGGAATTTGCTGAGTAATTTACTGGAAATTTACTAAGAATTTGCTAGAAATTTACTCGGAATTTACTCCGTAATTTATTGAGAATTTACTGAGTAATTTACAGAGAATTTATTAGGAATTTTCTCAGTTATTTACTGAGAATTTACTGGGAATTTAATGTGTAATTTACTGAGAATTTATAAGGAATTTGCTGAGTATTTTGCTAAGAATTTACAGGGAATTTACTAAGTAATTGACTGAGAATTTACTTAGAATTTTCTTAGTAATTTATTGCGAATTTACTGATTAATTATTGAGAATTTACTCGGAATTTACTGAGTAATTTAATGAAATTTACTTGGAATTTACAAAGTAATTTAAGGAGAATTTACTGGGAGTTTACTGAGTAATTTTTTGAGAATTTACTGGGAATTTACACAATAATTTAATGAAAATTTACTGAGTAATTTACTGAGATTTTACTAGGAATTTACTGACTAATTTATTGAGAATTTGATGGAAATTTACTAAGAATTTACAGAGAATTTACTGGGAATTTACCGAGTAATTTACAAAGAATTTACTGGGAATTTACTGTGTAATTTACTGAGAATTTATTAAGTAATTTAATAAAAATTTACTGAGAATTTACTGAGTAATTTAATGAGAATTTATTGGGAATTTAATGTGTAATTTACTGAGAATTTGCTGGGAATGTACTGAATAATTTACTGAGAATTTTCTAGAAATTTACTGAGAATTTACTAGAAATTTACTGAGTAATTTATTGAGAATTTACTGGGCATTTACTGAGAATTTACTCAGAATTTACTAAGAATTTACTGGTAATTTACTCTGTAATTTGCTAGGAATTTACTGAGTAATTTATTGAGAATTTATCGGTAATTTGCTCAGAATTTACTGGCAATTTACTGAGTAAATTACTAGGAATTTACTATGTATTTTACTAAAAATTTACTTGAAATTTAGTGGGAATTTGCTTTGTAATTTATTGAGAATTTACTGAGAATTTATTGAGTAATATAATGAGAATTTACTGGGAATTTACAAAGAATTTACTGCGAATTTACTGAGTAATATACTGAGAATTTACTAGAAATTTACCAAGTAATTTAATGAGAATTTACTGGGAATTTACTGAGTAATTTAATGAGAATTTACTGGGAATTTAAACAGTAATTTAATGAGAATTTACTAGAAATTTACAGAGTAATTTAATGAGAATTTACAAGAAATTTACTGGGAGTTTACTCAGTAATTTACTAAGAATGTACAGAGAATTTACTGAGTAATTTACTAAAACTTTACCAGGAATTTACTGATTGTTTTACTGAGAATTTAATCGGAAATTTACAGAGTAATTTACTGAGAATTTACTAGGAATTTGCTGAGTAATTTAATGAGAATTTACTAGGAATTTACAGGAAATTTTCTGAATAATTTATTGAGAATTTACTGAGTAATTTACTAAGAATTTACTAGAAATTTACTGAGTAATTTACTTTGAATTTATTGAGTAATTTACTGGGAATTTACGGAGAATTTATTGGGAATTTATTGAGTAATTTAATGAGAATTTATTGAGAATTTAATTAGAATTTACAGGGAATTTACATAGTAATTCACTGAGAATTTATTGGGAATTTACTGAGTAATTTACTGAGAATTAATTGTAATTTATAGAGTAATTTAATGATATTTTACAGGAAAATTACTTAGAATTCACTGGGAATTTACTGAGCAATTTACTAGGAATTTACTTACTAATTTACTATAAATTTACTGAGTAATTTACAGGGAATTTACAGAGTGATTTAATTAGAATTTACTGCGAATTTCCTGATTAATTTACTGAGAATTTACTTAGTAATTTACTGAGAATTTACTGAGTAACTTACTGTGAATTTACTTACAATTTACTGAATAATTTACTGAGTAATTTACTGAGAATTTACGGTGTAATTTATTGAGAATTTACTGGGAATTTACTCAGTATTTACAAGGAATTTACTGAATAATTTTCTTAGAATTTTCTGCGAATTTACTAAGTAATTTAATGAGAATTTACTTGGAATTTATTTAGAATTTACTGAAAATTTACTAAGTAGTTTACTGAGAATTTATTTGGAATTTGCTGATTAATTTAGTTTTGATTTACTGAGTAATTTACTGAGAATTTACTCGGAATTTACTGAGTAATTTAATAAGAATTTACTGAGTAATTTCCTGGGAATTTACTTAGAATTTACTAGGAATTTACTAAGAATTTAATGAGAATTTCTGTGAATTTGAATAGTAATTTAATGAGAATTTACTGAAAATTTACATAGTAATTTAATGAGAATTTAGTGAAAATTTACTCGGAATTTACTCAGTAATTTACTATGAATGTACTGGGAATTTACTAAGTAATTTACCGAGAATTTACTGATTCTTTTACTGAGAATTTAATCAGAATTTACTGAGTAATTTCATAAGAATTTACTAGGAATGTACTCATTAATTTAATGAGATTTTACTGGGAATTTACTCAGTAATTTACTGAGAATTTACAGGGAATTTACTTAGTAATTTTTTGAGAATTTATTGGGAATTTACTGTGTATTTACTGAGAATTTACTGAAAATTTACTGAGAATTTACTGAGTAATTTACTGAGAATTTGCAGGGAATTTACTAAGTAATTTACTGAGAATTTAGTCGGAATTTACTCAGTAATTTACTAAGAATTTACTGGGAATTTACTGAGTAATTTACTGGGAATTTTCCGAGAATTTACTGGGAATTTACTGAGTATTTACTTGGAATTTGCTGATTAATTACTGAGAATTTACTGAGTAATTTACTGAGAATTTGCAGGGAATTTACTAAGTAATTTACTGAGAATTTAGTCGGAATTTACTCAGTAATTTACTAAGAATTTACTGGGAATTTACTGAGTAATTTACTGGGAATTTTCCGAGAATTTACTGGGAATTTACTGAGTATTTACTTGGAATTTGCTGATTAATTACTGAGAATTTACTGAGTAATTTACTGAGAATTTGCAGGGAATTTACTAAGTAATTTACTGAGAATTTAGTCGGAATTTACTCAGTAATTTACTAAGAATTTACTGGGAATTTACTGAGTAATTTACTGGGAATTTTCCGAGAATTTACTGGGAATTTACTGAGTATTTACTTGGAATTTGCTGATTAATTACTGAGAATTTACTGGGAATTTACTGAGTAATTTAATGAGAATTTACGGGGAATTTACTAGAAATTTATTGAGAATTTATTGAGAATTTACTGAGTAATTTAATGAGAATTTACTGGGAATTTACTGAAAAGTTACTGGGAATTTACTCCGTAATTTACTGGGAATTTGATGAGTAATTTACTGAGAATTTATTGAGTAATTTTCTTGGAATTTATTGAGTATTTTATTGGGAATTTATTTTGAATTTACTGAGAATTTACGGAGTAATTTACTAAGAATTTACTTGGAATTTAGTTAGTAGTTTAATTAGAATTTACTAGGATCTAACTAAGTAATTTAATGAGAATTTACTGGGAATTTACTAAGAACTTACCGGAAATTTACTGAGTAATTTTTTGAGAATTTACTTGAAATTTACACAGTAATTTATTGAGGAATTTACTGGGAATTTATACAATAATTTACTGAAAATTTACTGTCTATTTACTGAGTAATTTTTAGAGTAATTTGCTGAGAACTTAATGGGAATTTACTGAGTAATTTATTGAGAGTTTACTGGGAATTTACAGGGAATTTATTGCGTAATTTACTTAGATTTTACGGGGAATTTACGAGTAATTTACTGAGTAATTAAATGGGAATTTACTGAGCAATTTACTAGAAATTTACTGGGAATTTACTGAGTAATTTACGAAAAATTTACTGGTAATTTAATGGGAATTTACAGGGAATTTACTAAGTAATTTACTGAGAATTTACTAGGAGTGTACTGAGAATTTACAGTGAGTTTAATGCGTAATTTACTGAGAATTTCTTAGTAGTTTACTGAGAATTTACTGGGAATTTAGTGGGAATTTACTTTTTAATTTCATGAGAATTTACTTGGAATTTACTGAGTAATTTAATGAGAATTTACGGGGAATTTACTAGAAATTTATTGAGAATTTATTGGGAATTTACTGAGTAATTTAATGAGAATTTACTTGGAATTTACTAAGTAATTTAATGAGAATTTACTAGGAATTTACAGAGAATTTATTGGGAATTTATGGAGTAATTTTTTGAAAATTTACTTAGAATTTACACAGTAATTTAATTAGAATTTATTGAGAATTTACTGGGAATTTACTGAGTAATTTAATGAGAATTTACTGGGAATTTACAGAGTAATTTAATGAGAATTTACAGAGTAATTTACGGAGTAATTTACTGAGAATTTACTAAATAATTTAATGAGAATTTACTCAGTAATTTATTAAGAATTTATGTGGAATTTGCTGAGTAATTTACTGGGAATTTATTAAGAATTTGCTAGAAATTTAATCGGAATTTACTCCGTAATTTATTGAGAATTTACTGAATAATTTACAGAGAATTTACTAGGAATTTTCTCAGTTATTTATTGGGAATTTAATGCGTAATTTACTGAGAATTTATAAGGAATTTACTGAGTATTTTGCTAAGAATTTACAGGGAATTTACTAAGTAATTGACTGAGAATTTACTGAGAATTTACTTGGAATTTTCTTAGTAATTTACTGCGAATTTACTGATTAATTATTGAGAATTTACTTGAAATTTACTGAATAATTTAATGAAAATTTACTTGGAATTCACATAGTAATTTAATGAGAATTTACTGGGACTTTACTGAGTAATTTTTTGAGAATTTACTGGGAATTTACACAGTAATTTAATGAAAATTTATTGAGTAATTTACTGAGAATTTACTGGGAATTTACTGAGGAATTTACTAAAAATTTACTCGGAATTTCCTGACTAATTTATTGAGAATTTAATGGAAATTTACTAAGAATTTACAGAGAATTTACTGGAAATTTACTACGTAATTTACAAAGAATTTATTGAAAATTTACTGGTAATTTACTGAGAATTTATTGGGTAATTTAATAAAAATTTACTGAGAATTTACTGAGTAATTTAATGAGAATTTACTGGGAATTTAATGAGTAATTTACTGAGAATTTGCTGGGAATGTACTGAATAATTTACTGAGAATTTTCTGAAAATTTACTGTGAATTTACTAGAAATTTACTGAGTAATTTATTGAGAATTTACTGGGCATTTACTGAGAATTTACTCAGAATTTAGTCAGTAATTTACTAAGGATTTATTAGCAATTTACTCAGTAATTTGCTAGGAATTTACTGAGTAATTTATTGAGAATTTATTGGTAATTTGCTCAGAATTTACTGGCAATTTACTGAGTAAATTACTAGGATATGACTAAGTAATTTACTGAAAATTTACTTGAAATTTAGTGAGAATTTGCTTTGTAATTTATTGAGAATTTACTGAAAATTTATTGAGTAATATAATGAGAATTTACTAGGAATTTACAAAGAATTTACTGGAAATTTACTGGGTAATATACTGAGAATTTACTGAAAATTTACCGAGTAATTTAATAAGAATTTACTGGGAATTTACTGAGTAATTTAATGAGAATTTAATGGGAATTTAGACAGTAATTTAATGAGAATTTACTAGAAATTTACAGAGTAATTTAATGAGAATTTACTAGAAATTTACTGGAGTTTACTCAGTAATTTACTAAGAATGTACAGGGAATTTACTGAGAATTTACCAGGAATTTACTGATTGTTTTACTGAGAATTTAATCGGAAAAGTTACAGAGTAATTTACTGAGTAATTTAATGAGAATTTACAGGGAATTTTCTGAGTAATTTATTGAGAATTTACTAAGTAATTTACTAAGAATTTACTAGAAATTTACTGAGTAATTTACTTTGAATTTATTGAGTAATTTACTGAGAATTTACGGAGAATTTACTGGGAATTTACGGATTAATTTAATGAGAATTTATTGGGAATTTAATTAGAATTTACAGGGAACTTACAGAGTAATTCACTAAGAATTTACTGGGAATTTACTGAGTAATTTACTGAGAATTAATTGTAATTTATAGAGTAATTTAATGATATTTTACAGGAAAATTACTGAGAATTCATTGGGAATTTACTGAGTAATTAACTCAGAATTTACTTACTAATTTAGTGTAAATTTACTGAGTAATTTACAGGGAATTTACTGAGTGATTTAATTAGAATTTACTGTGAATTTCCTGATTAATTTACTGGGAATTTACTCAATAATTTACTGAGTAATTTACTGCGAATTTACTTACAAATTACTGGGAATTTACTAAGGAATTTACGGATAATTTACTGAGTAATTTACTCGGAATTTACTAAGTAATTTAATGGGAATTTACTGAGTAATTTATTAGAAATTTCCTGAGAATTTACTGAGTAATTTACAGAAAATTTACCGGTAATTTAATTGGAATTTACTGAGAATTTACTGGGAATTTACTAAGTAATTTACTGAGAATTTACTAGGAGTGTACTGAGAATTTACAGTGAATTTAATGCATAATTTACTAAGAATTTCTGGGAATTTACTGAGTATTTTACTGGTAATTTACTGAGAATTTCTTAGTAGTTTACAGAGAATTTACTAGAAATTTAGTGGGAATTTACTTTTTAATTTCATGAGAATTTACTTGGAATTTACTAAGTAATTTAATGAGAATTTACGGGGAATTTACTAGGAATTTACTGAGAATTTATTGAGAATTTACTGAGTAATTTAATGAGAATTTACTTGAAATTTACTGAGTAATTTAATGAGAATTTACTGGGAATTTACGGAGAATTTATTGGGAATTTACGGAGTAATTTTTTGAGAATTTACTTAGAATTTACACAGTAATTTAATTAGAATTTATTGAGAATTTACTGTGTAATTTATTGGGAATTTGCTGAAAGTTCACTCTGTAATTTACTGAGAATTTACTTTGAATTTACTGAGTAATTTAATGAGAATTTACTAGGAATTTACTGAGTAATTTAATGTGAATTTACTGAGTAATTTACGGAGTAATTTACTGAGAATTTACTAAATAATTTAATGAGAATTTACTTAGTAATTTACTAAGAATTTACGTGGAATTTGCTGAGTAATTTACTGAAAATTTACTAAGAATTTGCTAGAAATTTACTCAGAATCTACTCCGTAATTTACAGAGAATTTACTAGGAATTTTCTCAATTATTTACTGAGAATTTATTGGGAATTTAATGCGTAATTTACTGAGAATTTACAAGGAATTTACTAAGTATTTTGCTAAGAATTTACAGGGAATTTACTAAGTAATTGACTAAGAATTTACTCAGTAATTTACTGAGAATTTACTTGAAATTTTCTTAGTAATTTACTGGAAATTTACTAATTAATTATTGAGAATTTACTCGGAATTTACTGAGTAATTTAATGAAAATTTACTTGGAATTTACAAAGTAATTTAAGGAGAATATACTGGGAGTTTACTGAGTAATTTTTTGAGAATTTACTGGGAATTTACACAGTAATTTAATGAAAATTTACTGAGTAATTTACTGAGAATTTACTGGGAATTTACTGACTAATTTATTGTGCATTTGATGGAAAATTACTAAGAATTTACAGAGAATTTACTGGGAATTTACTGAGTAATTTATAAAGAATTTACTGGGAATTTACTAGTAATTTACTGTGTAATTTACTGAGAATTTATTGAGTAATTTAATAAAAATTTACTGAGAATTTACTGAGTAATTTAATGAGAATTTATTGGGAATTTAATATGTAATTTACTGAGAATTTGCTGGGAATGTACTGAATAATTTACTGAGAATTTTCTAGAAATTTACTGAGAATTTACTAGAAATTTACTGAGTAGTTTATTGAGAATTTACTGGGCATCTATTGAGAATTTACTCAGAATTTACTCAGTAATTTACTAAGAATTTACTGGCAATTTACTCAGTAATTTGCTAGGAATTTACTGAGTAATTTATTGAGAATTTATTGGTAATTTGCTCAGAATTTACTGGCAATTTACTGAGTAAATTACTAGGAATTTACTAAGTAATTTACTGAAAATTTACTTGAAATTTAGTGGGAATTTGCTTTGTAATTTATTGAGAATTTACTGAAAATTTATTGAGTAATATAATGAGAATTTACTGGAAATTTACAAAGAATTTACTGCGATTTTACTGAGTAATATACTGAGAATTTACTAGAAATTTACCAAGTAATTTAATGAGAATTTACTGGGAATTTACTCATTAATTTAATGAGATTTTACTGGGAATTTAAACAGTAATTTAATGAGAATTTACTAGAAATTTACTGGGAGTTTACTCAGTAATTTACTAAGAATGTACAGAGAATTTACTAAGTAATTTACTGAGAATTTATCAGGAATTTACTGATTGTTTTACTGAGAATTTAATCAAAAATTTACAGAGTAATTTATTGAGAATTTACTAGGAATTTACTGAGTAATTTAATGAGAATTTACTGGGAATTTACATGGAATTTTCTGAGTAATTTATTGAGAATTTACTGAGTAATTTACTAAGAATTTACTGAGTAATTTACTTTGAATTTATTGAGTAATTTACTGGGAATTTACGGAGAATTTACTGGGAATTTACGGAGTAATTTAATGAGAATTTATTGAGAATTTAATTAGAATTTACAGGGAACTTACAGAGTAATTCACTGGGAATTTACTAGGAATTTACTGAGAATTAATTGTAATTTATAGAGTAATTTAATGATATTTTACAGGAAAATTACTGAGAATTCACTGGGAATTTACTGAGCAATTTACTAGGAATTTACTTACTAATTTACTGTAAATTTACTGAGTAATTTACAGGGAATTTACTGAGTGATTTAATTAGAATTTACTGCGAATTTCCTGATTAATTTACTGGGAATTTACTGAGTAATTTACTGAGAATTTACGGTGTAATTTATTGAGAATTTACTGGGAATTTACTCAGTATTTACAGGGAATTTACTGAATAATTTTCTTATAATTTACTGCGAATTTACTAAGTAATTTAACGAGAATTTACTTGGAATTTATTTAGAATTTACTGAAAATTTACTAAGTAGTTTACTGAGAATTTACTTGGAATTTGCTGATTAATTTAGTTTTGATTTACTGAGTAATTTAGTCATAATTTACTTAGAATTTACTGGGAATTTACTTAGACTTTACTAGGAATTTACTAAGAATTTAATGAGAATTTCTGTGAATTTGAATAGTAATTTAATGAGAATTTACTGAAAATTTACATAGTAATTTAATGAGAATTTAGTGAAAATTTACTCGGAATTTACTCAGTAATTTACTATGAATGTACTGGGAATTTACTAAGTAATTTACCGAGAATTTACTGATTCTTTTACTGAGAATTTAATCAGAATTTACTGAGTAATTTCATAAGAATTTACTAGGAATGTACTCATTAATTTAATGAGATTTTACTGGGAATTTACTCAGTAATTTACTGAGAATTTACAGGGAATTTACTTAGTAATTTTTTGAGAATTTATTGGGAATTTACTGTGTATTTACTGAGAATTTACTGAAAATTTACTGAGAATTTACTGAGTAATTTACTGAGAATTTGCAGGGAATTTACTAAGTAATTTACTGAGAATTTAGTCGGAATTTACTCAGTAATTTACTAAGAATTTACTGGGAATTTACTGAGTAATTTACTGGGAATTTTCCGAGAATTTACTGGGAATTTACTGAGTATTTACTTGGAATTTGCTGATTAATTACTGAGAATTTACTGGAAATTTACTGAGTAATTTAATGAGAATATACTGGGAATTTACTGAGAAGTTACTTGAAATTCACGGAGTAATTTACGGAGAATTTTCTGGGAGTTTATTGAGCAATTTACTGAAAATTTGCTCGGAATTTACTGAGTAATTCAATAAGAATTTACTGGAAATTTACTAAGTAATTTCATGAGCATTTACTGGAAATTTATTAAGAATTTACTGAGTAATTTTTTCAGAATTTTTTGGGAATTTACACAAAAATTTAACGAGAATTTCTTGGGAATTTTCTGAGTAATTTACAGAGAATTTAGTGGGAATTTACTGAGAATTTACTTAGTAATTTACTGAGAATTCACTAAGAATTTACGGAGTAATTTAATGAGAATTTACTGGGAATTTACTCAGTAATTTAATAAGAATTTACAGGGAATTTACTAGTAATTTACTGAGAATTTACTGGAAAATTACTGAGTAATTTATTGAGAATTTACTAAGTAATTTACTGAGAATTTACGGGGAATTTGCTGAGAATTAGTTGGGAATTTACTATGTAATTTACTGCGAATTTACTGGGAATTTACTCTGAATTTACTCAGTAATTTGCTTAGAATTAACTGAGAATTTACTGAGTAATTTACAGAGAATTTACTGGTAATTTTTTCAGTAATTTACTGAGAATTTATTGGGAATTTAGTTGGAATTTATTAAGGAATTTACTAAGAATTTACGGGGAATTTACTAAGCAATTTACTGAGAATTTAATGGGAATTTATTTAGAATTTACTCAGTAATTTGCTGAGAATTTACTAAGTAATTTAATGAGAATTTACTGGGAATTTAATGAGAATTTACTAAAAATTTACTGGGAATTTACTCAGTAATTTACTGGAAATTTGATGAGTAATTTACTGAGAATTTACTGAGTAATTTTCTTGGAATTTTCTGAGTATTTTACTGGGAATTTACTGGGAATTTTCTTAGTAATTTATTGGGAATTTACTTTGAATTTACTGAGTAATTTACTTGGAATTTACTTAGTAATTTAATTAGAATTTACTGAGAATTAACTAAGTAATTTAATGAGAATTTACTGGGAATTTACTGAGAACTTACCGGGAATTTATTTGGAATTTACATAGTAATTTATTGAGGAATTTGCTGAGAATTTACTGGGAATTTACACAGTAATTTACTGAGAATTTACTGTGTATTTACTGAGTAATTTATAGAGTAATTTACTGAGAACTTAATGAGAATTTACTGAGTAACTTACTGAGAATTTACATGGAATTTATTTCGTAATTTACTTAGATTTTACGGGGAATTTATGAGTAATTTACTGAGGAATTTACAGAAAATTTACTGAGTAATTTAATGGGAATTTACTGAGTAATGTACTGGGAATTTACTGAGTAATTTACAAAGAATTTGCTGGTAGTTTAATGGGAATTTACTTGGAATTTACTGAGTTATTTACAAAGAATTTACTAGAAGTTCATTGAGAATTTACAACGAATTTAATGTGTAATTTACTGAGAATTTACTGAGTAGTTTACTGAGAATTTACTTTGAATTTATTGGGAATTTATTTTTTAATTTAATGACAATTTACTTGGAATTTACTGAGTAATTTACTGAGAATTTACTGGGAATTTACTGAGAATATACTGGGAATTTACTGAGTAATTTAATGAGAATTTACGGAGAATTTATTGGGAATTTACGTAGTAATTTTTTGAGAATTTACTTAGAATTTGCAAAGTAATTTAATTAGAACTTACTTAGAATTCACTCAGTAATTTACTGAGATTTTATTGAAAATTTACTGAGTAATTTAATGAGAATTTATTGGGAATTTACTGAGTAATTTAATGAGAATTTAGTGAGTAATTTATGGAGTAATTTACTGAGAATTTACTAAGTAATTTAATGAGAATTTACTAAGTAATTTATGGAGTAATTTACTGAGAATTTACTAAGTAATTTAATGAGAATTTACTAAGTAATTTACCAAGAATTTACGTGGAATTTGCTCAGTAATTTATTGAGAATTTACCGAGAATTTACTAAGAATTTGCTGGAAATTTACTCAGAATTTACTCCGTGATTTACTGAGAATTTACTGAGTAATTTACAGAGATTTTACTAGGAATTTTCTCAGTTATTTGCTGAGAATTTACTGGTAATTTAATGCGTAATTTACTGAGAATTTACAAGAAATTTACTGAGGATTTTGCTAAGAATTTACTGGGAATTTACTGAGTAATTTACTGAGAATTTACTTAGTAATTTATTGAGAATTTACTTGGAATTTTCTTAGTAATTTACTGAGAATTTACTATGAATTTACTGAGTAATTTACTAAGAACTTACTGGGAATTTACTAAGTAATTTAATGAGAATTTAGTGGGAATTTACTTAGTAATTTAATGAGAATTTACTGAGAGTTTACTGAGTAATTTTTTGAGAATTTACTGAGAATTTACACCGTAATTTAATGAAAATTTACTGAGTAATTTACTGAGAATTTACTAAGGAATTTCCTGAAAATTTACTGGAAATTTATTGACTAATTTATTTAGAATTTAATGGGAATTTACTGAGAATTTACAAGGAATTTACTAAGAATTTACTGGGAATTTACTGAGTAATTTACAAACAATTTATTGCGTAATTTACTAAGAATTTACTGAGTAATTTAATAAAAATTTATTGAGAATTTACTGAGTAATTTAATGAGAATTTACTGGGAATTTAATGAGTAATTTACTGAGAATTTGTTGGGAATGTACTGACTAATTTACTGAGAATTTACTGGAAATTTACTAAGAATTTACTATGTAATTTACTAAGAAATTTACTGAAAATTTACTAGGAATTTACTGAGTAATTTACTAGGCATTTACTGAGAATTTACTGGCAATTTACTCAGTAATTTACTGGGAATTTACTGAGTAATTTATTGAGAATTTACTGGTAATTTGTTGAGAATTTACTAGCAATTTACTGTGTAATTTATTAGAAATTTACTAAGTAATTTGCTGAAAATTTACTTTAAATTTAGTGGGAATTTGCTTTGTAATTTATTGAGAATGTACTGAAAATTTATTGAGTAATATAATGAGAATTTATTAGGAATTTATAAAGAATTTACTGGGAATTTATTGAATAATATACTGGGAATTTACCGAGTAATTTAATGAGAATTTGCTGGGAATTTAAACAGTAATTTATTGAGAATTTACTCGGAATTTACTGAGTAATTTAAGGAGAATTTTCTAGGAATTTACTCAGTAATTTACTGAGAATTATCTGGGAATTTACTGAGTAATTTACTGGGAATTTATTGAGTAATTTTTTGAGAATTTACTGGGAATTTTCTGAGAATTTACTAAGTAATTTACTAAGAATTTACTCGGAATTTACTGAGTAATTTACTGACTATTTACTGAGAATTTATTACATAATTTGCTGAGAATTTATTTGGAATTTCTCAATAATTTACTGAGAATTTACTGTTAATTTACTGAGTAATTTAATGAGAATTTACTGGAAATTTGCTGGGAATTTACTCAATAATTGATTGAGAATTTACTTGGAATTTACTAAGTAATTTAATGAGAATTTACTGGGAATTTACTGAGAATTGGATGAGAATTTATTGCGTAATTTACTAAGAATTTACAGGGAATTAATTGGGAATTTTCTCAGTAATTTACTTACAATTTATTGAGAATTTACTGAGTAATTTACTGACAATTTACTGGAAATTTTTCAGTAGAGTAGTGAGAATATATTGGGAATTTACTGAGTAATTTACTGATAATTTGCTGGGAATTTAGTCGGAATTTACTGAGAATATACTTGGAATTTTTTCAGTAATTTATTGGGAATTTACTGAGAATTTACTTGGAATTTACTGAGTAATTTACTGAGAATTTACTGGGAATTTACTCAGTAATTTACTGAGAATTTACTTGGAAATTACTGAGTAATTTAATGAGAATTTACTGGAAATTTACTAAGAATTTACTGGAAATTTACTGAGAATTGCTGGGAATTTACTCAGTAATTTACTGGGAATTTAATGAGAATTTACTGTCAATTCACAAAGTATTTTGCTGAGAATTCACTGGGAATTTACTAAGTAATTTACTGGAAATTTACTGGGAATTTACTCAGTAATTTACTAAGAATTTACTTTGAATTTAATGAGTAATTTACTGAGAATTTACTGACTAATTTAATGAAAATTTATCGGGCATTTACTAAGTAATTTAATCAGAATTTACTGGGAATTTACTGAGAATTTTCTCAGAATTTACTAATTAATTTTTTGAGAATTTATTGGGAATTTACACATAATTTAATTAAAATTTACTAGGAATTTTCTGAGTAATTTATTTAGAATATACTGAAGAATTTACTGAGTAATTTACTTAGAATTTATTGTGAATTTATTGGGAATTTACAGTGAATTTACTCAGTAATTTACTGAGAATTTAATCGGAATTTACGGAAGATTTTACTGAAAATTTACTGAGTAATTTACTAAGAATTTAATGAAAATTTACTTAATAATTTACAGGGAATTTGCTGTGTATTCTGCTGGGAGTTTACTGGTAATTTACTAAGAATTTACATGGAATTTACTGAGTAATTTACTGAGGAATTTACTTGTAATTTACTGAAAATTTGCTGAGTAATTTACTAGGAATTTACTTAGTAATTTACTGACAATTTACTAGAAATTTACATGGAATTTACTTGTAATTTACGTGGAATTTACTGATAATTTACTGAGAATTTACTGAGTAATTTACTGGAAATTTACTGAGAATTTATTGGGAATTTACTGCGTAATTTACTGAGAATTTACTGGGAATTTACAGGGAATTTACAGAGAATTTACTGGGAATTTACTCAATAATTTTCTAAGAATTTACATAGAATTTACTCATAAATTTACTGGAAATTTATTGAGTAATTTAATGAGAATTTACTAGCAATTTACCGAGAATTTACTCGAAATTTACTGAGAATTTACTGAGTAATTTACTGAGAATTTATTGAGTATTTAATGAGAATTTATTGAGTAATATATTGAGAATTTACTGAAAATTTACTTGGAATATACAAAGTATTTTAATGAGAATTTACTGGGTAATTTACTTAGAATTTGCTCAGTAATTTACTGAGAATTTACTACTCATTAAATTCCCAATAAATTATTCAAAAAATTCACAATAAATTCATAATAAATTACTCAGTAAATTTCTAGTAAATTTTCAAAAAATTATTAAAAAATTCTGAGTAAATTACTTAGTAAATTCACAGTAAATTCCCAATAAATTACTCTGTCAATTCCTAGTAAATTCTCAGAAAATTTTCAGTAAATTACTTTGTAAATTCCCAGTAAATTACTCAGTAAATTTTCAGTAAATTACTCAGTAAATTATCAATAAATTCCTAGTAAATTACTCAGCAAATTCCTAGTAAATTACTTAGAAAATTTCCAGTAAACTCCGAGTAAATTACTCCGTAATTTCCCAATAAATTCTTACTAAATTACTAAGTAAATTCTAAGAAAATTCTCAATAAATTACTCAAGAAATTCTCCGTGAATTCCTAGTAAATTAGTCTCTAAATTCTCAGTAAATTCCCAGTAAGTTCAAGTAAATTCCCAGAAATTACTCAACAAATTCTCTGTAAATTCTCAGTAAATTCTAAGTAAATTCCCATTCAATTACTCAGTAAATTCCCATAAATTGCCTGTAAATTACTCAGTCAATTCCCAGTAAGTTACTTAGTAAATTCGCAGTAAATTCTCGGTAAATTTCCAATAAATTACTCAGTAAATTCTCAGAAAATTACGTAATAAATTCCCATTAAATTACTTAGTAAATTCTCAGCAAATTTTCTTTAAATTCTTAGTAAATTACTTAGTAAATTCTCAGAAAAATTACTGTAAATTACTCAGTAAATTTCTAGTAAGTTACTAGTAAACTCTTAGTAAATTACTCAGTAAATTCCCAGTAAATTACTTAGAAAATTCCAAATAAATTATTCAGAAAATTCTCATTAAATTCTCAGTAAATTACTCAGTAAATTCCTAGTAAATTCTCACTAAATTCTCAGTAAAATACATCTGTAAATTCCAAGTAAATTACAGAGTAAATTTTCAAAAAATTATCTAGTAAAATCTCAGTAAATTACTCAGTAAATTTTTAGTAAAATCCCAATAAATTACTCAGTAAATTTCCTATAAATTCCCAATAAATTACTTAGTAAATTCACAGTAAAATTTCCAGTAAATTACTCATTAAATTATAAATAAATTCTCAGTAAATTACTTAGTAAATTCCAGTAAACTCCTAGTAAATTACGTAGTAACTTCACAGTAAATTACTCAGTAAATTCCTGCTAAATTACTCTATAAATTCCCACAGTAAAATCTGTGTAAATTCGCACTTAATTACTCAGTAAATTACTACTAAGTTACCAATAAATTACTCAGTAAATTCCTAGTAAATTTCAAGTAAATTACTCTATAAATTCCCAATAAATTCTCAATAAATTTCCAATAAATTACTCAGTAAATTCTCTGTAAATTACTCAGTAAATTTCGAGTATATTACTCAGAAAATTACCAGTGAATTCTCAGTAAATTCTCAGTAAATTACTAAGTTAATTCCCAGTAAAATACTCAGTAAATTTTTAGTAAATTATGAGTAAATTCCCAGTAAAGTTTCAGTAAAATACATCTGTAAATTACGAATAAATTTCAAGTTAATTATAGAGTAAATTCTCAGAAAATTAACCATTATTTTCCCAGTAAATTACTCAGTAAATTCCTAGTAAATTATCCGTAAAGTCCTAATAAATTACTCAATAAATTCCCTGTAAATTTCCAGTAAATTACTCAATGAATTCCCAATAAATTCTCAGTAAATTCCCAGAAAATTACTTAGTAAATTCTGAGTAAATTACTCAGTAAATTCCCAATAATTAATCAGTGAATTCCCATAAAATTCCCAGTAAATTAGTTAATAAATTCCCAGCAAAGTCCAACTAAATTTGCAGTAAATTGCCAGTAAATTACTCAGTAAATTACCTGTAAATTCTAAGTAAATTCTCAGTAAATTACTCAGTAAGTTCACAGTAAATTCCCAATAAATTACACAGTAAATTACTAAGTAAATTCTCAATAATTACACATTAAATTCCCAGTAAATTACTCAGTACATTCCCAGGAAATTCTCAGTAAATTACTTAGTAAATTTTGAGTAAATTACTAAGTAAATTCCTAATAAATTACTTAGTAAATTCGTAGTAAACAACTTAAAAAATTTCTGGTAAACTCCCGACAAATTACTTAGTAATTTCCCTGTAAATTTAGAAGAAATTACTCAGTAAATTCCCTGTAAATTCTTAATAAATTGCTTAGTAAATTCTCAGTAAATTCGCAGTAAATTACTCAAATTCCTAGTAAATTCCTAGTAAATTACTCAGTAAATTCCGAGTAAATTACTCAGTAAATACCTAGTAAATTCAAAGTAAATTACTCAATAAATTCTCAGTAAATTTCTAGTAAATTCTCAGTAACGTACTTAATAAATTCCCAGTAAATTCTTAGTAAATTACTCAGTAAATTCCCAGTAAATTACCCAGTAAATTACCAGTAAATTGTCAACATATTCTCGATAAATTCCAAGGAAATTGCTCTATAAATTCCCATTAAATTATCAGTAAATTCCCAGTAAATTCCCATAAAATTACTTAATTAATTTTCAGTAAGTTCCCAGTAAATTCCGAGTAAATTACACAGTAAATTCCCAGTAAATTCTTAATAAATTCTTAGTAAAGTCCCAGTAAATTACTCAGAAATTTCCTGTAAATTCTCAGCAAATTACTCAGTAAATTCACAGTAAATTCTGACTAAATTACTCAGTAAATTCTTAGTAAATTATCAATAAAGTCCAAGTAAAATACTAAGTAAATTACAAGTAAATCCCAAAAAATTACTTAATATATTCCCAGCAAAGTCCTAGTAAATTACTCAGTAAATTCCCTGTAAATTCCATGTAAATTACTCTGTAAATTATTAGTAAATTGTCAGTAAATCACTCAATAAATTTCCAATAAAGTCCTAGTAAATTACTCACAAATTTTCCGGTAAATTCCCAATAACTTACACAGTAAATTCCCAGTAAATTACTCAGTAAATTCCTAGTAAATTATTACTCAGTAATGTAACAACCCTCACCTTGCTCTTGCCATACTTGCATACATTCTTGCATGATCTTGCTTGTTATGTTAATTTGAAGGTTCTATCTTGGCTTGATTTGCTTAAGTTGCTTGCGTGATTTTGTTTCTTGCTTAGTATGTGTGCGTAGCCGAGATCATCTTGAGCTTAGACCGCCTTTGACCCTTTGTACTTAGAACCATCTTGAGATCTTGTTCAACCCCATCTTCACTTCGGGCATTCTTTGCCGAGATGTTTCGCACTTGAACCTTGTCCGCAGGCAGGTATGGCCTAGGCCGAGATGTGGCGCACCCCGGCCAAGGTGTGGCACAGCTTAGTCAAGTGTCGTCCTCCCTAGCCGATGTTTTTCTATCCCGCTGCTGGATCCTTGTTTTGAGCCGATGTCATCTCTTTGCCGATGTGTCTTGCCCGAGCTTGCTGCATACGATTTGTCAGAGGCTGTCTTGTCTATCAATCATCTTTTTGGAGCTGAACCAACCCGATAATGCCACGTGTCCGAGCTGTTTGTTAAGGCAGCCGACAGACCTTGAAACAAATCATTTCTTGTCTCAAATCTTTGTTTTAGAGAGAGAAGCTCTAGAAAGGAGGGAGAAGAGTTCTTGAGTGAGAGTTGTCTTCCAAGCTTGATCTTTGTGATTTGAACCGTTGAATCCGAGTTTTGAGGTTAGAATCTTGATCTCCTTTGGTTGTTCTCGCTGAATACCTAGCTGCATTGCATGATCGGATTTGTTTTGCATGTCATGCATCGTTTTGGAGTTGGTTTGGAAAAAGAAAATGGTTTTTCATGTGTTCTTGAACAAAGTCTCATTTTGATCGAAGGATTTGGAACGAAAATCATGTTTTGTGTTTGTTCTTGCTTGACTTTCTTGAACGGGTACCCAGGTCCCTATTTTGAACTCTTGGCATGAAACTCAGATTGTTGTAACAAGTTGTGTGTTTTGAACTCTTGGCTTGAAAACTCAGATTTTTGTAACAAGTTGTGAACTTGCATCCACCTTTCAAATGATCATGTCCTTCATATTCTCCAATGGAAAACCCAGGTTTCTCCTGAGTTTGTTTAGCGGGACCTCGGCCTAGCCCTGGGCAGTACCCAGTGTGTTTTCGAGAAACGGGAGCAGTGGTTAAGCTCCCAGCTTGTTTTGCTTTGTCTTTGACTTGGATCTGGCAAGAATGCCGAGATCATTTGCATGTATATATAGAGCTTGCTTTGAGAATGTGACTTGCCATGTGATTGTAGGTCCTTGATATTGCTTTGAGTCTGCACCTGAAGAACTAGGTGAGTGGTATTATTGATAAAGCTATGTTATACTCGTTTTGATAAATCTTGCTTGCTTGTTTCGACAAAAGTATTTGATAGCATGAATAAATAGCTCTTGTTTGATGAGTCAAGTATACTCCTTGTTTTGATGCCATCTTTGGAAAGGATACGGTCCTTGTTAAATCGGGCTACGGGCCTAAGTAACACAAGTCCCTTGTGCTGGAGGACTCGAAACTTTCGCAGTACTATGTGTAAAAAGGATACGGTCCTTGTTAAATCGGGCTACGGGCCAAAGTAACACAAGTCCCTTGTACTGGAGGACTCTAAACTTTCGCGGTACCAAGTGCACAAGTCCCTTGTATTGGAGGACTCTAAACTTTCGCAATACTTTTGACCAAACGATTACGGATCGTACAACCCTATGACATTTGAATGATGAATACGGTTCATCCCTTGCTTCGCCGATGTTTTGATACTTGACTGATGAATACGGTTCATCCCTTGCTTCGCCGATGTTTTGATACTTGACTGATGAATACGGTTCATCCCTTGCTTCGCCGATGTTTTGATACTTGACTGATGAATACGGTTCATCCCTTGCTTCGCCGATGTTTTGATACTTGACTGATGAATACGGTTCATCCCTTGCTTCGCCGATGTTTTGATACTTGACTGATGAATACGGTTCATCCCTTGCTTCGCCGATGTTTTGATACTTGACTGATGAATACGGTTCATCCCTTGCTTCGCCGATGTTTTGATACTTGACTGATGAATACGGTTCATCCCTTGCTTCGCCGATGTTTTGATACTTGACTGATGAATACGGTTCATCCCTTGCTTCGCCGATGTTTTGATACTTGACTGATGAATACGGTTCATCCCTTGCTTCGCCGATGTTTTGATACTTGACTGATGAATACGGTTCATCCCTTGCTTCGCCGATGTTTTGATACTTGACTGATGAATACGGTTCATCCCTTGCTTCGCCGATGTTTTGATACTTGACTGATGAATACGGTTCATCCCTTGCTTCGCCGATGTTTTGATACTTGACTGATGAATACGGTTCATCCCTTGCTTCGCCGATGTTTTGATACTTGACTGATGAATACGGTTCATCCCTTGCTTCGCCGATGTTTTGATACTTGACTGATGAATACGGTTCATCCCTTGCTTCGCCGATGTTTTGATACTTGACTGATGAATACGGTTCATCCCTTGCTTCGCCGATGTTTTGATACTTGACTGATGAATACGGTTCATCCCTTGCTTCGCCGATGTTTTGATACTTGACTGATGAATACGGTTCATCCCTTGCTTCGCCGATGTTTTGATACTTGACTGATGAATACGGTTCATCCCTTGCTTCGCCGATGTTTTGATACTTGACTGATGAATACGGTTCATCCCTTGCTTCGCCGATGTTTTGATACTTGACTGATGAATACGGTTCATCCCTTGCTTCGCCGATGTTTTGATACTTGACTGATGAATACGGTTCATCCCTTGCTTCGCCGATGTTTTGATACTTGACTGATGAATACGGTTCATCCCTTGCTTCGCCGATGTTTTGATACTTGACTGATGAATACGGTTCATCCCTTGCTTCGCCGATGTTTTGATACTTGACTGATGAATACGGTTCATCCCTTGCTTCGCCGATGTTTTGATACTTGACTGATGAATACGGTTCATCCCTTGCTTCGCCGATGTTTTGATACTTGACTGATGAATACGGTTCATCCCTTGCTTCGCCGATGTTTTGATACTTGACTGATGAATACGGTTCATCCCTTGCTTCGCCGATGTTTTGATACTTGACTGATGAATACGGTTCATCCCTTGCTTCGCCGATGTTTTGATACTTGACTGATGAATACGGTTCATCCCTTGCTTCGCCGATGTTTTGATACTTGACTGATGAATACGGTTCATCCCTTGCTTCGCCGATGTTTTGATACTTGACTGATGAATACGGTTCATCCCTTGCTTCGCCGATGTTTTGATACTTGACTGATGAATACGGTTCATCCCTTGCTTCGCCGATGTTTTGATACTTGACTGATGAATACGGTTCATCCCTTGCTTCGCCGATGTTTTGATACTTGACTGATGAATACGGTTCATCCCTTGCTTCGCCGATGTTTTGATACTTGACTGATGAATACGGTTCATCCCTTGCTTCGCCGATGTTTTGATACTTGACTGATGAATACGGTTCATCCCTTGCTTCGCCGATGTTTTGATACTTGACTGATGAATACGGTTCATCCCTTGCTTCGCCGATGTTTTGATACTTGACTGATGAATACGGTTCATCCCTTGCTTCGCCGATGTTTTGATACTTGACTGATGAATACGGTTCATCCCTTGCTTCGCCGATGTTTTGATACTTGACTGATGAATACGGTTCATCCCTTGCTTCGCCGATGTTTTGATACTTGACTGATGAATACGGTTCATCCCTTGCTTCGCCGATGTTTTGATACTTGACTGATGAATACGGTTCATCCCTTGCTTCGCCGATGTTTTGATACTTGACTGATGAATACGGTTCATCCCTTGCTTCGCCGATGTTTTGATACTTGACTGATGAATACGGTTCATCCCTTGCTTCGCCGATGTTTTGATACTTGACTGATGAATACGGTTCATCCCTTGCTTCGCCGATGTTTTGATACTTGACTGATGAATACGGTTCATCCCTTGCTTCGCCGATGTTTTGATACTTGACTGATGAATACGGTTCATCCCTTGCTTCGCCGATGTTTTGATACTTGACTGATGAATACGGTTCATCCCTTGCTTCGCCGATGTTTTGATACTTGACTGATGAATACGGTTCATCCCTTGCTTCGCCGATGTTTTGATACTTGACTGATGAATACGGTTCATCCCTTGCTTCGCCGATGTTTTGATACTTGACTGATGAATACGGTTCATCCCTTGCTTCGCCGATGTTTTGATACTTGACTGATGAATACGGTTCATCCCTTGCTTCGCCGATGTTTTGATACTTGACTGATGAATACGGTTCATCCCTTGCTTCGCCGATGTTTTGATACTTGACTGATGAATACGGTTCATCCCTTGCTTCGCCGATGTTTTGATACTTGACTGATGAATACGGTTCATCCCTTGCTTCGCCGATGTTTTGATACTTGACTGATGAATACGGTTCATCCCTTGCTTCGCCGATGTTTTGATACTTGACTGATGAATACGGTTCATCCCTTGCTTCGCCGATGTTTTGATACTTGACTGATGAATACGGTTCATCCCTTGCTTCGCCGATGTTTTGATACTTGACTGATGAATACGGTTCATCCCTTGCTTCGCCGATGTTTTGATACTTGACTGATGAATACGGTTCATCCCTTGCTTCGCCGATGTTTTGATACTTGACTGATGAATACGGTTCATCCCTTGCTTCGCCGATGTTTTGATACTTGACTGATGAATACGGTTCATCCCTTGCTTCGCCGATGTTTTGATACTTGACTGATGAATACGGTTCATCCCTTGCTTCGCCGATGTTTTGATACTTGACTGATGAATACGGTTCATCCCTTGCTTCGCCGATGTTTTGATACTTGACTGATGAATACGGTTCATCCCTTGCTTCGCCGATGTTTTGATACTTGACTGATGAATACGGTTCATCCCTTGCTTCGCCGATGTTTTGATACTTGACTGATGAATACGGTTCATCCCTTGCTTCGCCGATGTTTTGATACTTGACTGATGAATACGGTTCATCCCTTGCTTCGCCGATGTTTTGATACTTGACTGATGAATACGGTTCATCCCTTGCTTCGCCGATGTTTTGATACTTGACTGATGAATACGGTTCATCCCTTGCTTCGCCGATGTTTTGATACTTGACTGATGAATACGGTTCATCCCTTGCTTCGCCGATGTTTTGATACTTGACTGATGAATACGGTTCATCCCTTGCTTCGCCGATGTTTTGATACTTGACTGATGAATACGGTTCATCCCTTGCTTCGCCGATGTTTTGATACTTGACTGATGAATACGGTTCATCCCTTGCTTCGCCGATGTTTTGATACTTGACTGATGAATACGGTTCATCCCTTGCTTCGCCGATGTTTTGATACTTGACTGATGAATACGGTTCATCCCTTGCTTCGCCGATGTTTTGATACTTGACTGATGAATACGGTTCATCCCTTGCTTCGCCGATGTTTTGATACTTGACTGATGAATACGGTTCATCCCTTGCTTCGCCGATGTTTTGATACTTGACTGATGAATACGGTTCATCCCTTGCTTCGCCGATGTTTTGATACTTGACTGATGAATACGGTTCATCCCTTGCTTCGCCGATGTTTTGATACTTGACTGATGAATACGGTTCATCCCTTGCTTCGCCGATGTTTTGATACTTGACTGATGAATACGGTTCATCCCTTGCTTCGCCGATGTTTTGATACTTGACTGATGAATACGGTTCATCCCTTGCTTCGCCGATGTTTTGATACTTGACTGATGAATACGGTTCATCCCTTGCTTCGCCGATGTTTTGATACTTGACTGATGAATACGGTTCATCCCTTGCTTCGCCGATGTTTTGATACTTGACTGATGAATACGGTTCATCCCTTGCTTCGCCGATGTTTTGATACTTGACTGATGAATACGGTTCATCCCTTGCTTCGCCGATGTTTTGATACTTGACTGATGAATACGGTTCATCCCTTGCTTCGCCGATGTTTTGATACTTGACTGATGAATACGGTTCATCCCTTGCTTCGCCGATGTTTTGATACTTGACTGATGAATACGGTTCATCCCTTGCTTCGCCGATGTTTTGATACTTGACTGATGAATACGGTTCATCCCTTGCTTCGCCGATGTTTTGATACTTGACTGATGAATACGGTTCATCCCTTGCTTCGCCGATGTTTTGATACTTGACTGATGAATACGGTTCATCCCTTGCTTCGCCGATGTTTTGATACTTGACTGATGAATACGGTTCATCCCTTGCTTCGCCGATGTTTTGATACTTGACTGATGAATACGGTTCATCCCTTGCTTCGCCGATGTTTTGATACTTGACTGATGAATACGGTTCATCCCTTGCTTCGCCGATGTTTTGATACTTGACTGATGAATACGGTTCATCCCTTGCTTCGCCGATGTTTTGATACTTGACTGATGAATACGGTTCATCCCTTGCTTCGCCGATGTTTTGATACTTGACTGATGAATACGGTTCATCCCTTGCTTCGCCGATGTTTTGATACTTGACTGATGAATACGGTTCATCCCTTGCTTCGCCGATGTTTTGATACTTGACTGATGAATACGGTTCATCCCTTGCTTCGCCGATGTTTTGATACTTGACTGATGAATACGGTTCATCCCTTGCTTCGCCGATGTTTTGATACTTGACTGATGAATACGGTTCATCCCTTGCTTCGCCGATGTTTTGATACTTGACTGATGAATACGGTTCATCCCTTGCTTCGCCGATGTTTTGATACTTGACTGATGAATACGGTTCATCCCTTGCTTCGCCGATGTTTTGATACTTGACTGATGAATACGGTTCATCCCTTGCTTCGCCGATGTTTTGATACTTGACTGATGAATACGGTTCATCCCTTGCTTCGCCGATGTTTTGATACTTGACTGATGAATACGGTTCATCCCTTGCTTCGCCGATGTTTTGATACTTGACTGATGAATACGGTTCATCCCTTGCTTCGCCGATGTTTTGATACTTGACTGATGAATACGGTTCATCCCTTGCTTCGCCGATGTTTTGATACTTGACTGATGAATACGGTTCATCCCTTGCTTCGCCGATGTTTTGATACTTGACTGATGAATACGGTTCATCCCTTGCTTCGCCGATGTTTTGATACTTGACTGATGAATACGGTTCATCCCTTGCTTCGCCGATGTTTTGATACTTGACTGATGAATACGGTTCATCCCTTGCTTCGCCGATGTTTTGATACTTGACTGATGAATACGGTTCATCCCTTGCTTCGCCGATGTTTTGATACTTGACTGATGAATACGGTTCATCCCTTGCTTCGCCGATGTTTTGATACTTGACTGATGAATACGGTTCATCCCTTGCTTCGCCGATGTTTTGATACTTGACTGATGAATACGGTTCATCCCTTGCTTCGCCGATGTTTTGATACTTGACTGATGAATACGGTTCATCCCTTGCTTCGCCGATGTTTTGATACTTGACTGATGAATACGGTTCATCCCTTGCTTCGCCGATGTTTTGATACTTGACTGATGAATACGGTTCATCCCTTGCTTCGCCGATGTTTTGATACTTGACTGATGAATACGGTTCATCCCTTGCTTCGCCGATGTTTTGATACTTGACTGATGAATACGGTTCATCCCTTGCTTCGCCGATGTTTTGATACTTGACTGATGAATACGGTTCATCCCTTGCTTCGCCGATGTTTTGATACTTGACTGATGAATACGGTTCATCCCTTGCTTCGCCGATGTTTTGATACTTGACTGATGAATACGGTTCATCCCTTGCTTCGCCGATGTTTTGATACTTGACTGATGAATACGGTTCATCCCTTGCTTCGCCGATGTTTTGATACTTGACTGATGAATACGGTTCATCCCTTGCTTCGCCGATGTTTTGATACTTGACTGATGAATACGGTTCATCCCTTGCTTCGCCGATGTTTTGATACTTGACTGATGAATACGGTTCATCCCTTGCTTCGCCGATGTTTTGATACTTGACTGATGAATACGGTTCATCCCTTGCTTCGCCGATGTTTTGATACTTGACTGATGAATACGGTTCATCCCTTGCTTCGCCGATGTTTTGATACTTGACTGATGAATACGGTTCATCCCTTGCTTCGCCGATGTTTTGATACTTGACTGATGAATACGGTTCATCCCTTGCTTCGCCGATGTTTTGATACTTGACTGATGAATACGGTTCATCCCTTGCTTCGCCGATGTTTTGATACTTGACTGATGAATACGGTTCATCCCTTGCTTCGCCGATGTTTTGATACTTGACTGATGAATACGGTTCATCCCTTGCTTCGCCGATGTTTTGATACTTGACTGATGAATACGGTTCATCCCTTGCTTCGCCGATGTTTTGATACTTGACTGATGAATACGGTTCATCCCTTGCTTCGCCGATGTTTTGATACTTGACTGATGAATACGGTTCATCCCTTGCTTTGCCGATGTTACGATACTTGATTGATGAATACGGTTCATCCCTTGCCTTGCTAAAGTTTTGGTGTGTTTCGTTTTGAAGGACCTCGGCTTTATTCATGTAAAACCTTTATTTTTAGTACCATTCACTGAGTTTTGTACTCACCCCTCTATATATATGTAGGTGATGAGCAGGACGGCGGCGACGCCTAGTTCGTTTTGGATGCTTGTTTTGGATGCGTATATATGTCGGCCTTACTTTTGTATTTACGTCGGCGATGCCTTGTTTTGCATGTCGGCAGATCTTGAAAATCATGCTTCTTGAATTATATTAACTGTATTTTGTATATGTCGGCTCGAGAAGCCTTTTGATCAAGATGTGATATGCAATTTTACTCGTTGTATTCAAGTTGTAAGTTAATTGAAAATGTTTGGCATTGCTTGATCTACGCACAGCTCTTATGGACTACTTGTATTTAAATTATCGCTTCCGCATTTGTTAGCCCCGATCATTAATGTACTCTGATTGTATTAAGTTTTGAAAAGTTGGCCTTCGGTAATTACGGATTACTGGCCATCACGGCACCAAACTACTAGGGGCGGTTTGGGGTCGTGACAAGTAAATTCCCAGAAAATTCCTCACTAAATTCCCAGTAAATTACTCAAAAAATTTTCAATAAATTCCCTGAAAATTACTCAGTAAACTATTAGTAAATTCCCAGAAAATTCTCAGCAAATTCTCAGAAAATTCCTAGTAAATTACACATTAAATTCCTAATAAATTTTCAGTAAAGTCCCACTAAATTACTTAGTAAATTCACAGTATATTCTCAGTAAATTCTCAATTAATTACTCAGTAAATTCTCCGTAAATTCCTAGTAATTTACTTAGTAAATTCTCAGTAAAGTCCTAGTAAATTACTTATAAATTCCAAGTAAATTACTCAGGAAATGCACAGTAAATTCTCAGTAAATTCCTAGTAAATTCCTAGAAAATTACACTGTAAATTCTCAGTAAATTACTAAGTAAATTCCCAGTAAATTCTCAGTAAATTACTCAGTTAATTCCTAGTAAACTCTCAGTAAATTACTCAATATATTTCAAGTAAATTACTCAGTAAATTCCTAGCAAATTCCCTGTAAATTAGTCAGTAAATTGCCAGTAAATTCTTAATAAATTCTCAGTAAATTCCCAGAAAATTCCCAATAAATTACTCTATAAATTCTTAGTAAATTCTCAGTAAATTCTCATTAAAGTCCTAGTAACTTTCTCTGCAAATTTCCAGTAAATTCTCAGTAAATACCAAGTAAATTACTTAGTAAATTCTAAGTAAATTCTCAGTAAATTATTCAGTAAAGTTCCAGTAAATTACTCAGTAAATTCCCAGTAAATTCTCGGTAAATTCCCAGTAAATTACTTTGGAAATTCTTCATAAATTACTTAGTAAATTCCAAATAATTACTCAGTAAATTCCCAATAAATTACTCAGTAAGTTCTCATTTAATTACTCAGTAAATTTCAAGTAAATTCTCAGTAAATTACTCAGTAAATTTTCTGTAAATTGTCAGTAAATTCCCAGTAAATTCTCAATAAAGTCTTGGTAAATTACTCAGTAAATTCCCTGTAAATTTCAAGTAAATTACTCAGTAAATTCCCTGTAAATTACTCAGTAAATTCTAAGTAAATTACCGAGTAAATTCTCAGTAAATTCTTAGTAAATTCCCAGTAAATTACTCTATAAATTCTAAGTAAATTCTTAGTAAATTCTCCTAGTAAATTACTCAGTAAATTCCCGATAAATTACTCAGTAAATTTTCATTAAATTCTTTGTAAATTCCCAGAAAATTAGTCAATAAATTCCCAGTAAATTCTCGGTAAATTATTAAAAAGTTCCTAGTAAATTTCTTATAAATTCACAGTTAATTACTCAGTAAATTCCCAGTAAATTATTCAGTAAATCCCCAGTAAATTCCAAGTAAATTTTCAGTAAATTACTCTATAAATTCCTGGTAAATAACTTAGTAAATTCCCACTAAATTCTCAATAAATTACTCAGTAAATTCCCTTTAAATTACTCAGTAAATTCCCAGTAAATTACTATAAAATTCCCAATAAATTACTCAACAAATTACTCCGTAAATTCCTAGTAAATTATTCAGTAAATTGCCAGTAAGTTACTCAGTAAATTTCTAGTAAAGTCCTAGTAAATTACTCAGTAAATTCCCAATAAATTCGCAATAAATTCTTAGTAAATTTCTCTATAAATTCCGATTAAATTCCTCAGTAAATTCCCAATAAATTTTCAGTAAATACCCAGTAAATTCCTAGTAAATTACTCAGTAACTTCTCAGTAAATTACCAATAAATTACTGTAACGCCCCAACTTCCAAGCCGCTAAATACGTACAGTAATACAACACAGGTAGGATAAATAACCAAAACATCTTAATATACATATATAACCAGAGTTAATATCACAGATAATTCGTTTATGTTCCATTACAGGATTACCAAAACATTGTCAAACCAATAGTCAAAAGGAAAAAAAACCGCTAGTCTAAGTCTTCATATGAACCACAGCTCCAACACTTCATCTTATTTTCCTTCGAAACAACCTTCACCATTGTAAATTGCTTCATCACCTGGCATGACACGCTATGAGCTTGGAATGCCCAGTAAAAACACACACACCCCCATTTCTTCTATCAACCAATCAACCATACATAGAACAAATTGGGTAACATAACATACAATATTACAACAAGGCTCTATGAATTAGTAGTTAGACTAGACATCTAGAATCCTCCAAATAGATCCTTCTACCCAACCACAAGTGTAATAACCCTCACTTCAACTTAGTCATACTTGCATACATTTATGTATGATCTTGTCTTGTTATGTTATATTTGCAAATCTTGTCTTGTTTTGCTTGAGTGTTGCCTACATGCTTTGTTCTTGCCTGGTGTGTTGCCAAGGTCACCTTAAGCCTAGTCACCTTTGAACCTTTTTACAATTAGAACTATCTTGGAATCACTTTGGTTGACCTCCACCATCACTTAGGCATATTGGCCGAGATGTCACCATCTAGGCCGAGGTGCGCATCACCTAGGCCGAGATGTGCATCATCTAGGCCGAGATGTTATCATCTAGGAGTCTTAGATCCTTGATCCTTGCACCTAGTGATTTTATTCCTGGATTGGTATGACCTAGACCGAGGTGTGGCACATCTAGGCCAAGGTGTGGCACAGCTTAGTCAAGTGTTGTCCTTCCAAGCCGATGTCGTTGTTACCCTACTTGCCGAAGCTTTGCCCTTAGCCGAGATCATCACTTGCCGGAGTGCTCTTGCCGTCTAGCTTGTTGAACACACTTTGTCATGGTCTTGTCTTGTCAGTCAGTCACCTTTTTGAGAAGAACCAATCAGCTGATGCCACGTGTCCCAACAGAGGGTTAAGTCAGTGACTGTCGAGAAAACATATCATTTTTGTATCAAATCTTGTCTTGTAGAGAGAGAGAGGCTCCAGGAAGAAGAAGAAGCTTTTGAGTGAGAGAGTGGACTTCCAAGCTTGATCGTTGGAGTTTGAACCGCTAGATTCGAGTTTTGAGGTTAGAATCTTAATCTACTCTTGTTGTTCTTATTGATCGTCCAGCTGCATTGCATGATCGAACCTGTTCTGCATGCCCTGCATTGATTTAAAGTTGGTTTTAGTAAGAGAAGATAGTGTTCATGTGTTCTTGAAGAAAAGTCTTGTTTTGATCCGAAAGTTTGCATCAAGAACCATGTTTTTGTGTTTGTTTTCACAAGATCTTCAAGTATGGGTACCCAGGTCCATGTTTTCGAACTCATAGCATGAAATCTCAGACTTTGTAATAACAAGTTATGATTCAAGCATGCATGTTCTTCATCTTCTCCATCTTCATGTTCTTCATGTTCCTCAAAGGGAAACCCAGATTTTCCCGACTTCGCTTTTGAATGTGGCCGTCGGGACCACACCTCGGCGAGAAGGTGTGGGACCTCGGCCATGACCTGGTTGGTGCCCAGTATGCTTTCCCGAGATGAGAAACAGTGTTTTGTTTTGATTTAACTTAGTTTTTGAAGAATGCGGAGATCATCCATTTGCATGTGAAGCTTTTTTGAAAGTGCGTTCAATAGACTTTGCCATGTGTTTGTAGGACTTGGACTTTTGCCTTGACCCTGATGTTTGAAGAACTATGTGAGTGGTATTTTTAATAAAGCTATGTTATAAAGTTTTGATAAAGCTTTTCTTTGCCTTGTTTTGATAAAAGTATTTGTTTAAGCATGAATGAATATCCTTATTTTTGTGTATCGAGTAAATACGTTTGTTTTGATGACATTCTTGGAAAGTCCTTAGTGTCAGGGGACTATAATGCAACTGCACCCTTATTTTGGAAAGTCCTTAGTGTCAGGGGACTATAATGCAACTGCACATCTTGTTTTGAAAGTCCTTAGTGCTATGGGACTATAATGCAACTGCACATCTTGTTTTGAAAGTCCTTAGTGCCAGGGGATTATAATGCAACTGCACCATCGTTTGAGATATCTCCCTTGTTTTGTCTTGTTTTGCCACCGACGGTTTACCGCGTGGGTTTGTTTGTCCGGAATGTCATCGTTTGTAATATGTTGATGCTAGTAAGCATCCCTTGAAGCTTTGAAGATTTGTTAAATGAACGTGGTTCATCCCTTGTTATGTAAAGTTTGATATGTATTGTTTTGAAAAGACTTCGGCTATTATTCATGCAAACCCTTTATTATTTATATCATTCACTGAGTATCCAAGCTCACCCTCTCCTTATATATATGTAGGTGATGAGCAAGAAGGCGGTGACGCCTAGATGTGTTTCGCAAGCTTGTTTTGGGTTCTTGTTATGTCGGTTTGACTTGTATTCATGTCGGCAATCTTGAAAATTATGCTTCTCAACTTGTAATTCTTGTATTTTGCATACGTCGGTTTGAGAAGCCTTTTGATCAAGATGTAACATGTACTTTACTTTATTTGTAACCAAGTTGTAACCCATGTTAAGATGTATGCCATTTCATTTGATCTATGCACGTCTCTTATGGACCACTTGTATTTTAAATTATTGCTTCCGTATTTGTAAGCCCCTATGAATACTCTGTTTGTATGTGAATCTTTGTTGGTTGGCCTTTGGTAATCTCGGATTACTGGCCATCACGGCACCATCCTACTAGGGGCGGTTTGGGGTCGTGACAACAAGGATTGAACACCGGATTATTCAGAACTCCCCCTTTTGCTACTTTGCAGACCTTACCACCTATGCCCACCTCATGGTTATTTACTGGTCAGTGACATTGATGGACCTCAAAAGGGACGGCCAAACAAGTGGGCTCGCTTACGCCCTGCACATACCATACCAAATCGTGCCTAGGGCTCACTTACACCTTGCACATACCATACCAAAGGACTCGCTTACACCCTGAAACCACGACATAGAGTATGAATACATCCGTGTCAACCTAGGGGCTTGCTTAGACCGCTTGCGCAAGAATTTACTCATTTGGTTTTAATCCCATCATAATTCATCCCATGGGTGTCACGACCCCAAACCGCCCCTAGTAGGATGGTGCCGTGATGGCCAGTAATCCGAGATTACCGAAGGCCAACCAAAGAAGATTCACATGCACAAACAGAGTATTCATAGGGGCTTACAAATGCGGAAGCAACAATTTAAAATACAAAAGGTCCATAAGAGTTGTGCATAAGTCAAATGGAATGGCATACATCTTTACATGACTTTACAGCTTGAGTAAGAACAAAATAAAATACATATTACATCTTGACTAAAAGGCTTCTCAAGCCGACGTATGCAAAATACAATACAAGTTGAGAAGCATAATCTTCAAGATTGCCGACATGAATACAAGTCAAGCCGACATAACAAGAATCCAAAACAAGCTTGCGAAACACATCTAGGCGTCACCGCCTTCTTGCTCATCACCTACATATATATATGGAGAGGGTGAGCTTGGGTACTCAGTGAATGATATAAATAATAAAGGGGTTTGCATGAATAATAGCCGAAGTCTTTTCAAAACGATACATATTCAACTTTACATAACAAGGGATGAACCATATTCATCTAACAAAACTCCAAAGCTTCAAGGGATGCTTACTAGCATCAACATTTTACAAATGATGACATTCCGGACAAACAAACCCACGCGGTAAACCGTCAGTGGCAAAACAAGACAAAACAAGGGAGATATCTCAAACGATGGTGCAGTTGCATTATAGTCCCCTGGCACTAAGGACTTTCAAGACAAGGGTGCAGTTGCATTATAGTCCCCTGGCACTAAGGACTCTCAAGACAAGGGTGCAGTTGCATTATAGTCCCCTGGCACTAAGGACTTTTCCCAGAATGTCATCAAAACAAGATAATACTTGATATACAAATTAGGGATAATCATTCATGCTTGATCAAATACTTTTCAAAACAAGGCAAAGCAAAGCTTATCAAAATATGATAACATAGCTTTATTAAAAATACCACTCACATAGTTCTTCAAACATTGGGGTTAAGGCAAGAGTCCAAGTCCTACAAACACATGGCAAAGTCTATTGAACGCACTTTCAAACAAGATTCACATGCAGATGGATGATCTCAGCATTCATCAAAACTAAGTTAAATCAAAACAAAACACTGTTTTTCTTTCATCTCGGGAAAACATGCTGGGCACCAACCAGGTCTTGGCCGAGGTCCCACACCTTCTCGCCGAGGTGTGGTTTCGACAGCCACATTCAAAAGCGAAGTCGGGAAAATCTGGGTTTCCCATTGAAGAACATGAAGAACATGAAGATGGAGAAGATGGAGAACATGCATGCTAAAATCATAACTCGTTATTACAAAGTTTGAGATTTCGTGCTATGAGTTCGAAAACATGGACCTGGGTACCCATACTTGAAGATCTTGTGAGAACAAACACAAAAACATGGTTCTTGATGCAAACTTTCGGATCAAAACAAGACTTTTCTTCAAGAACACATAAACACTATCTTCTCTTACTAAACCAACTTTAAATCAAAGCAAGGCATGCAGAACAGGTTCGATCATGCAATGCAGCTAGACGATTAATAAGAACAACAAGAGTAGATTAAGATTTTAACCTCAAAACTTGAATCTAACGGTTCAAACTCCCACGGTCAAGCTTGGAGGTCCACTCTCTCTCTCACTCAAAAGCTTCTCCTTCTTCTTCCTAGAGTCTCTCTCTCTAAAAGACAAGATTTGATACAAAATGATATGTTTTCTCGACAGTCACTGACTTAACCCTCTGCTGGGACACGTGGCATCGGCTGATTGGCTCTACTAGAAAAGGTGACTGACTGACAAGACAAGACCATGACAAAGTGTATTCAACAAGCTAGACAGCAAGAGCACTCCGGCAAGTGATGATCTCGGCTAAGGGCAAAGCTTCGGCAAGTAGGGTGACAACGACATCGGTTTGGAAGGATAACACTTGACTAAGCTGTGCCACACCTTGGCCTAGATGTGCCACACCTCGGTCTAGGTCATACCATTCCAGGAACAAAATCACTAAGTGCAAGGATCAAGGATCTAGAATGCCTAGATAATAACGTCTTAGCCTAGATGATGCACATCTCGTCCTAGGTGACGCACGCCTCAGCCTAGATGATGACATCTCAGCCAATATGCTAGGGTGAAGATGGAGGTCAACCGAAGTGGTTCGAAGATAGTTCTAAGTGCAAAAGGGTTCCAAGGAGTCTAGGCGTAAGATGACCTCGGCCACACACCAGACAAGAACAAAGCATGCAAGCAACACTCAAGCAAAACAAAGACAGGATTCGCAAATGCAACATAACAAAACAAGATCATACATAAATGTATGCAAGTATGACTAAGTTGAAGTGAGGGTTGTTACAATGGGCATGTATATTACATACAACATTCTGAAACATAGGGGTGAACGTCACCCAGTACCAACCTCGTAATATACACATATAACCGAAGTTAATATCACAGGTAATTCGTTTATGTTCCATTACAGGATTACCAAAATATTGCCAAACCAAAGGTCAAAAGGAAAAAAAAACTACTAGTCTAAGTCTTCATATGAACCACAGCTCCAACACTTCATCTTATTTGCCTTCGAAATAACCTTCACCATTGTAAACTGTTTCATCACCTGACATGACACGCCATGAGCTTGGAATGCCCAGTAAAAACACACACACCCCCATTTCTTCTATCAACCAATCAACCATACATAGAACAAATTGGATAACATAACATACAATATTACAACAAGGTTCTATGAATTAGTAGTTAGATTAGACATATAGAATCCCCCAAAGAGATCCTTCAACCCAACCACAAGAATTGAACACCGGACTATTCAGAACTCCCCCTTTTGCTGCTTTGCAAACCTTATCACCTATGCCCACCTCTCGGTTATTTACCGGTTAATGACATTGATGGACCTCAAAAGGGACGGCCAAACAAGTGGGCTTGCTTACACCCAAATCGTGCCTAGGGCTTGCTTACACCCTGCACACACCATACCAAAGGCTCGCTTACATCCTGAAACCACCGCATATAGTCTGAATACATCCGTGTCAACCTAGGGGCTCGCTTAGACCGCCTGCGCAAGACTTAACTCATTTGGTTTCAATCCTGTCATAATTCATGTCATTCATATGTATAAATTATTCCACAACACTAATGTGAACGTCACCCATTGCCAACCCCTTATCATTTTTCGTTTATTAGATCTTTTGCCAAGCAAGTTAGTCACATTCGGTAATTCGGTAATATAAGAGCATGAGACAAACATAAGAGAGGAAATATAGCCCATGATAATCGTATATAAGTATGGTAAGGCAAGCAAATAAAATTAGGCATGCTTTGAAATACTTAGAGACAAATAACACAATAAAACACCATTTTTAGCACTGTTCAGTTTTGCAGGGCTAATAAGAATGCTTTGGTAAAAATACTTCCAGGCCAAATTAGGGGCTGAAATTTCACAGAAACAATAATCAACCTGTCTAGTTTCAGTTCCAATTCTTAGAATTTGCACAACACCTTCAGAAATTCATTTACAAGCTATATTCGAAAACCTGTCTAGATTTGTCACCCTTTTGGAAAACTAGCTTTCCTCTCAATCTACCTGATGATTTTCACCCAAATAAATTCTGTTGGAAAGAGGACTCAGAATTATAAATTTTGACAGAAGAACCAACATGACATGATTTTTCTAGAATTTTATAAAATCGAAAGAAGTGGACTGTTTTTCAGAGACTCAGGACTAGATTTTTAGACACAATATCCAAACCCTAAAAACACACAAGGAGGGGCTAATAAAATTATCACAAGCTCTAAACACACCAAATATCCTGCATTAAATTCAGATTTGAGAAATAAATAAGTTTGATAGTTCTTTTAAATTAGAGCAGTTACAGCAGTGCATAATTTGACAAATTCGTAAGGCAAAGTCACTAAATCAAACCCACACTTTCATACACATCAAAAACCCTATATACCATTAATATGCAACACAAGAGGGCATCTAAATATTTTACTGGGAATTTATAAAGTAATTTATTGTCAATTTACTGAGTAATTAATTGGGAATTTACTGAGTAATTTATTGTGAATTTATTGAGAATTCACTGAGTAATTTAAAAAAAAAAATTATTGAATAATTTACTGAGAATTTACTAGGAATTTACGAAGTAATTTGCTTTGAATTTTTTGAGTAATTTACTGATAATTTACTGGGAATTTACTGCGAATTCACTGATTAATTTACTGAGAGTTTACTGAGTAATTTGCAGAGAATTTACTGGGAATTTATTGAATAATTTACTGAAAATTTACTAAGAATTTCATGGGAATTTACTAAGTAATTTACAGAGAATTTACTGTGTAATTTATTGGGAATTTATTGAGTAATTTACTTGGAATTTACTAAGTAATTTACTGATAATTTACTGGGAATTTATTGAGTAATTAACTGGGAATTTACTAAGTAATTTACTACCAAATATCCTGCATTAAATTCAGATTTGAGAAATAAATAAGTTTGATAGTTCTTTTAAATTAGAGCAGTTACAGCAGTGCATAATTTGACAAATTCGTAAGGCAAAGTCACTAAATCAAACCCACACTTTCATACACATCAAAAACCCTATATACCATTAATATGCAACACAAGAGGGCATCTAAATATTTTACTGGGAATTTATAAAGTAATTTATTGTCAATTTACTGAGTAATTAATTGGGAATTTACTGAGTAATTTATTGTGAATTTATTGAGAATTCACTGAGTAATTTAAAAAAAAAAATTATTGAATAATTTACTGAGAATTTACTAGGAATTTATGAAGTAATTTGCTTTGAATTTTTTGAGTAATTTACTGATAATTTACTGGGAATTTACTGCGAATTCACTGATTAATTTACTGAGAGTTTATTGAGTAATTTGCAGAGAATTTACTGGGAATTTATTGAGTAATTTACTGAAAATTTACTAAGAATTTCATGGGAATTTACTAAGTAATTTACAGAGAATTTTCTGTGTAATTTATTGGGAATTTACTGAGTAATTTACTTGGAATTTACTAAGTAATTTACTGATAATTTATTGGGAATTTATTGAGTAATTAACTGGGAATTTACAAAGCAATTAACTAGGAATTTACTGAGTATTTACTGAAAATTTACCCGGAATAAGTAATTTACTCAGTAATTTATTGGGAATTTACAGAGAATCTGCTGAGTAATTTACTGAGAATTTACGAAATAATTTACTTGGAATTTTTTAAGTAATTTACTGATAACTTACTCAAAATTTTATGGGAATTTTTAATTTAATTTACTGAGAATTTACTGAGTAATTTGCAGAGAATTTACTTGGAATTTACTGAGTAATTTACAGGGAATTTACTAAGTAATTTACTGAGAATTTTCTAGGAATTTGCTAAGTAATTTAGTGGGAATTTACTAAGAAATTTACTAAGAATTTACTGCGAATTTACTGAGAATTTACATGTAATTTACTGAGATTTTATTGGGAATTTATTGAGAATTTGCTGGTAATTTACTGAGTAATTTACCGAGAATTTACTGAGTAATTTACTGAAATTTACTGAGAATTTACTAAGAATTTATTGAGAATTTTCTAGGAATTTACTGAGTAATTTATTGGAAATTTACTGGGGATTTACTGAGTAATTTACTGGGAATTTATGGAGAATTTATTGAGAGTTTTCTGGAAATTTACTGAGAAATTTATTTGGAATTTACAGGGAATTTGTTGATTAATTTATTGGAATTTACTTGGAATTTGTTGAGTAATTTACTGAGAATTTACTGAGTAATTTAATGAGAATTTAATGGGAATTTACTGAGAATTTACTGAGTAGTTTACTAAGAATTTACTGAGTAATTTACTGGTAATTTTCTAAGAATTTACTGTGAATGTACTGAGTAATTTACTTAGAATTTTTTGAGTAATTTACTGAGAATTTATAGGAAATTTACTGAGTAATTTAAAGAGAATTTACTGAGTTATTTGCAGAGAATTTACTGAGTAATTTACTGAGAATTTACTTGGAATTTACACGAAATTTTCTAAGTAATTTATTGGAAATTTACTGAAAATTTACTTATTAATTTACTTGGAATTTTCTGAGAATTTACAAAGAATTTACTTAGTAATTACTTCGAATTTACTGGGAGTTTACTGTGTAATTTATTGTGAATTTACTAGGAATTTGCTGAGTAATTTATTGAAAATTTGCTGTGAATTTACTAGGAATTTGCTCAGTAATTTACCGAGAATTTACCGAGTAATTTACTGAGAATTTACTAGGAATTTACTGAGCAATTTACTGATAATTTACTAAGAATTTACGAAGTAATTTTCTGGGAATTTACTAAAAATTTACTGAGTAATTTACTCAAAATTTGGGGAGTAATTTACTAGAAATTTATCGAGAATTTATGGAGTAATTTGCCGTGAATTTACTGTGATTTTATTGAGTAATTTAGTGGTAATTTAATGAGAATTTACTGCGAATTTATTGAATAATTTACTAAGTAATTTATTAGGAATTTACTAAGTAATTTACTGGAAATTTATTGAGTAATTTACTAGGAGTTTACAAGGCATTTATTGGGAATTTATTGATAATTTTCTTGAAATTTACTGAGTAATTTACTGAAAATTTATTGAGTAATTTACAGGTAATTTACAACGAATTTATTGAGTAACTAATGGGAATTTACTAAGTAATTTAATTAGAATTTACTGAGTAATTTACAGAGAATTAACTGAGAAATTTACTGAGAATTTAATGGGAATTTACTAAGTAATTTACTTGAAATTTACTGACAAATTTACTGAGAATTTACAGAGTGATTTATGGAGAATTTACTGGGAATTTACTAAGTAATTTACTGGGAATTTACTGAGTAATTTACTAGGAATGTACGGAGGAAGTTGCTGAATAATTTACTGGGAATTTACTATGCAATTTACTGGGAATTTACTAAGTAATTTTTGGAAATTTACTGAGAATTTACAGGGAATTTACTGAGTAATTTATTGGGAATTTATTGAGTAATTTATTAGGAATTTACTGATTAATTTACTGAGTAATTATTGATAATTTACAAGGGATTTATTGAGAATTTACTTAGAATTTACTAGGAATTTACTGATAATTTATTAAGAATTTATTGAGTAATTTACTAGGAATTATTGGGAATTTACAGAGAATTTATTGTGAATTTAATGAGTAATTTACCGAAAATTTTCTAAATAATTTTCTGAGTAATTTACTGGGAATTTACTGTAAATTTACAAAACAATTTACTAAGTATTTACTGAATAATTTTTTGGGAATTTACTGGGAATTTACTAAGTAATTTACTCAGAATTTACTAGGAATTTACTGAGTAATTTAATGGGAATTTACTGCGTTTTTACTGGGAATTTAAATTACTCAGTCAATTCACAGAAAATTACTCAATAAATTTCCATAAAATTTTCTTCAAATTATTTAATAAATTCCTAATAAATTACTTAGTAAATTATTCAATAAATTCGCAGTAAATTCTCATTAAATTACTCAGTAAATTCC
>NW_021027383.1:395236-409994 GCF_004153795.1 Camellia sinensis | reverse complement strand
GGGAATTTACTGAGTGATTTACTCAAAATTTACTGAGTGATTTACTTACCTCTTTACTGGGTAATGTTCTGAGTAATTTACTGAGGATTCAATGAGTAATTTACTAAGATTTTATTTAGTAATTTACCGTGAAATTATGAAAAATTTACTACGAATTTTCTAAATAATTTACTGAGGATTTACTAGGAATTTACTGAGTAATTAATTGAGAATTTACTGAATAATTTTCTGAGAATTTCTTGGAAATTTAATTAATAATTTACTAGGAATTTACTGGAAAGTTATTGAGAATTTTCTATGTAATTTACTTTATAATTTACTGAGAATTTTCTGAGCAATTTAATGAGAATTTATGGAGTAATTTACTTAGCAATTTTCTGGGTAATGTTCTTAGTAATTTATAGAGAATTCAATGAGTAATTTACTGAGATTTTATTGAGTAATTTACCGTGAAATTATGAAAAATTTACTTCGAATTTTCTAAATAATTTGTTGAGGATTTACTAGGAATTTACTTAGTAATTAATTGAGAATTTACTGAATAATTTACTGAGAATTTCTTGGTAATTTAATTAAAAATTTACTGGGAATTTATTGAGAATTTTCTAAATAATTTATTTTATAATTCACTGAGAATTTTTTGAGTAATTTAGTTCAAATTTACTGAGTAATGTACCGAATAATTTAGTGGGAATTTACTGAGTGATTCATTCGGAATTCACTTAGCAATATACTGGATAATATTCTGAGTAATTTACTGAGAATTCAATGAGTAATTTACTGTGATTTTATTGAGTAATTTACCGTGAAATTATGAAAAATTTACTTCGAATTTTTTTAAAAATTTACTGAGGATTTACAAGGTATTTTTTGAGTAATTAATTGAGAATTTACTGAATAATTTTTTGTGAATTTCTTCAGAATTTATTTAGTAATTTACTTTGAATTTACTAAGTAATTTACTGAGAATTTACTGGGAATTTATTGAGAATTTTCTACGTAATTTACTGAGAATTTTCTGAGTAATTTGCTGAGTAATTAACCGAGTAATTTACTGGGTATTTACTGAGTAATTTACTCAGAATTTACTGAGTAATTTACTTTGCTATTTTCTGGGTAATGTTCTGAGTAATTTAAAGAGAATTCAATAAGTAATTTACTGAGATTTAATTGAGTAATTTACCGTGAAATTATGAAAATTTTACTTCAAATTTTCTAAATAATTTACTGAGGATTTACTAGGAATTCACTGAGTAATTAAGTGAGAACTTACTGAATGTTTTACTGAGACTTTTTTTGGAAATTTAATTAATAATTTATTGAGAATTTTCTAAGTAATTTACTGAGAATTTACTAGAAATTTATTGAGAATTTTCTAAGTAATTTACTTTATAATTTACTAAGAATTTTTTGAGTAATTTAATGAGAATTTACTGAGTAATGTACCCAGTAATTTAGTGGGAATTTACTGAGTGATTCATTCGGAATTTACTTAGCAATTTACTGGGTAATGTTCTCAGTAATTTTCTGAGAATTCAATGAGTAATTTACTGAGATTTTATTGACTAATTTATCGTGAAATTATGAAAAATTTACTTCGAATTTTCTAAATAATTTACTGAGGATTTACTCGGAATTTACTGAGTAATGAATTGTGAATTTACTAAACAATTTACTAAGAATTTCTCGGGAATTTAATTAGTAATTTACTGAGAATTTACCAGAAATTTATTGAGAATTTTCTATGTAATTTACTGAGTAATTTACTTAGCAATTTACTGGGTAATATTCTTAGTAATTTACTGAGCATTCAATGAGTAATTTACTGAGATTTTATTGAGTAATTTACCGGGAAATTATGAAAAATTTACTTCGAATTTTCTAAATAATTTACTAAGGATTTACTAGGAATTTACTGAGTAATTAATTGAGAACTTTCTGAATAATGTACAGAGAATTTACTAAGTAATTTACTGAGAATTTACTGGGAATTTATTGAGTATTTTCTAAGTAATTTACTTTATAATTTATTGAGAATTTTTTGAGTAATTTAATGAGAATTACTGAGTAATCTATCGAGTAATCTATTGGGAAATTTACTGGGAAATTTACTTAGCAATTTTCTGGATAATGTTCTGAGTAATTTACAGAGAATTCAATGAGTAATTTACTGAGATTTTATTGAGTAATTTACCGTGAAATTATGAAAAAATTACTTCGAATGTTCTAAATAATTTACTGAGGATTTACTAGGAATTTACTAAGTAATTAATTGAGAATTTACAGAATAATTTACTGAGAATTTCTTGGGAATTTAATTAGTAATTTACTGAGAATTTACTAAGAATTTTCTGAGTAATTTAATGAGAATTTATTGAGTAATGTACCGAGTAATTTAGTGGGAATTTACCGAGTGATTCATTCGGAATTTACTTAGCAATTTACCGGGTAATGTTCGGAGTAATTTACTGAGAATTCGATGAGTAATTTACAGAGATTTTATTTAGTAATTTACCGTGAAATTATGAAAAATTTACTTCAAATTTTCTAAATAATTTACTAAGGATTTACTAGGAATTTACTGTGTAATTAATTGAGAATTTACTTAATAATTTACTGAGAATTTCTTTGGAATTTAATTAGTAATTTTCTGAGAATTTACTAAGTAATTTACTGAGAATTTACTGGGAATTTATTGAGAATTTTCTAAGTAATTGACTTTATAATTTACTGAGAATTTTCTGAGTAATTTAATGAGAATTTACTGAGTAATGTACCCAGTAATTTAGTGGGAATTTACTGAGTGATTCGTTCGGAATTTACTTAGCAATTTACTGGGTAATGTTCAGAGTAATTTGCTAAAAATTCAATGAGTAATTTACTGAGATTTTATTGAGTAATTTATCGTGAAATTATGCAAAATTTACTTCGAAATTTCTAAATAATTTACGGAGGATTTACTAGGAATTTACTGAGTAATTAATTGTGAATTTAATGAATAATTTACTGAGAATTTCTTGGGAATTTAATTAGTAATTTACTGAGAATTTACTAAGTAATTTACTGAGAATTTACTGGGAATTTATTGATAATTTTCTAAATAATTTACTGAGTAATTTACTTAGCAATTTACTGGGTAATATTCTGAGTAATTTACTGAGAATTCAATGAGTAATTTACTGAGATTTTATTGAGTAATTTACCGTGAAATTATGAAAAATATACTTCGAATTTTCTAAATAATTTTATGAGGATTTACTCGAAATTAACTGAGTAATTAATTGGGAACTTACTGAATAATTTACTTAGAATTTCTTTGGAAATTTAATTAGTAATTTACTCAGAATTTACTAAGTAACTTACTGTGAATATACTGGGAATTTATTGAGAATTTTCTAAGTAATTTACTGAGTAATTTACTTCGCAATTTACTGGGTAATATTCTGAGTAATTTACTGAGAAGTCAATGAGTAATTTACTGAGATTTTATTGAGTAATTTACCGTGAAATTATGAAAAATTTACTTCGAATTTTCTAAATAATTTGCTGAGGGTTTACTAGGAATTTACTGAGTAATTAATTGAGAATTTACTAAATAATTTACTGAGAATTTCTTGAAAATTTAATTAATAATTTACTGAGAATTTACTAAGTAATTTACTGAGAATTTACTAGGTATTTACTGAGAATTTTCTAAGTAATTTACTTTATAATTTACTGAGAATTTTCTGAGTAATTTAATTAGAATTTACTGAGTAATGTATCGAGTAATTTAGTGGAAATTTACTGAGTGATTCATTCGGAATTTACTTAAAATTTTCCTGGATAATGTTCTGAGTAATTTACTGAGAATTCAATGTGTAATTTACTGAGATTTTTTTGAGTAATTTACCGTGAAATTATGAAAAATTTACTTCAAATTTTCTAAATAATGTACTGAGGATTTACAAGGAATTTATTGTGTAATTAATTGAGAATTTACTGAATAATTTACTGAGAATTTACTAGGAATTTATTGAGAATTTTCTAAGCAATTTACTGAAAATTTTCTGAGTAATTTAATGAGAATTTACTGGGTATTTACTGAGTGATTTACTCGGAATTTACTGAGTAATGTTCTGAGTAATTTAAAGAGAATTCAATGAGTAATTTACCGTGAAATTATGAAAAATTTACATCAAATTTTCTAAATAATTTACTGAGGATTTACTAGGAATTCACAGAGTAATTAATTGAGAACTTACTGAATAATTTACTGAGAATTTCTTGGAAATTTAATTAATAATTTATTGAGAATTTACTAAATAATTTGCTGAGAATTTACTGGAAATTTATTGTGAATTTTCTAAGTAATTTACTTTATAATTTTCTCAGAGTTTTCGGAGTAATTTAAAGAGAATTTACGGAGTAATGTACCGAATAATTTAGTGGGAATTTACTGAGTGATTCATTCGGAATTTACTTAGCAATTTACTGGGTAATGTTCGGAGTAATTTACTCAGAATTCAATGACTAATTTAGTGAGATTTTATTGAGTAATTTACCGTGAAATTATGAAAAATTTACTTCAAATTTTCTAAATAATTTACTGAGGATTTACAAGGAATTTACTGAGTAATTAATTGAGAATTTAATGAATAATTTACTGAGAATTTCTTGGGAATTTTATTACTAATTTACTGAGAATTTACTAAGTAATTTACTGAGAATTTTCTAAGTAATTTTCTGATTAATTTAATGAGAATTTACTGAGTAATGTACCGAGTAATTTAGTGGGAATTTACTGAGTGATTCATTCGAAATTTACAAAGCAATTTACTGCGTAACGTTCAGAGTAATTTACATAGAATTCAATGAGTAATTTGCTGAGATTTTATTGAGTAATTTACCGTGAAATTATGAAAAATTTACTTCAAATTTTCTAAATAATTTACTGAGGATTTACTAGGAATTTACTGAGTAATTAATTGAGAATTTAATGAATAATTTACTGAGAATTTCTTGGAAATTTAATTACTAATTTACTGAGAATTTACCAAGTCATTTACTGAGAATTTACTGGGAATTTATTGAGAATTTTCTAAGTAATTTACTGAGTAATTTAGTTAGTAATTTACTAGGTAATATTCTAAGTAATTTACTGAGAATTCAATGAGTAATTTACTGAGATTTTACTGAGTAATTTACCGTCAAATTATGATAAATTAACTTCAAATTTTCTAAATAATTTACTGAGGACTTACTTGGAATTTTTTGTGTAATTAATTGGGAACTTACTGAATAATTTACTGAGAATTTCTTGGAATTTTAATTAGTAATTTACTAGGAATTTACTACGTAAATTACTGAGAATTTACTGGGAATTTATTGAGAATTTTCTTAGTAATTTACTTTATAATTTACTGAGAATTTTCTAAGTAATTTAATTAGAATTTACTGAGTAATGTATCGAGTAATTTAGTGGGAATTTACTTAGTGATTCATTCAAAATTTACTTAGAATTTTCCTGGATAATGTTCTGAGTAATTTACTGAGAATTCAATGTGTAATTTACTGATTTTATTGAGTAATTTACCGTGAAATTATGAAAAATTTACTTCAAATTTTGTAAATAATTTACTGAGGATTTACAAGGAATTTTTTGTGTAATTAATTGAGAATTTACTGAATAATTTACTGTGAATTTCTTCAGAATTTAATTAGTAATTTACTGTGAATTTACTAAGTAATTTACTGAGAATTTACTGGGAATTTATTGAGAATTTTCTAAGCAATTTACTGAGAATTTTTTGAGTAATTTAATGAGAATTTACTGGGTATTTACTGAGTGATTTACTTAGAATTTACTAAGTAATGTTCTGAGTAATTTAAAGAGAATTCAGTGAGTAATTTACCGTGAAATTAGGAAAAATTTACTTCAAATTTTCTAAATAATTTACTGAGGATTTACTAGGAATTCACTGAGTATTTAATTAAGAACTTACTGAATAATTTACTGAGAATTTCTTGAAAATTTAATTAATAATTTATTGAGAATTTACTAAATAATTTACTGGGAATTTATTGAGAATTTTCTAAGTAATTTACTTTATAATTTACTTAGAATTTTCTGAGTAATTTAGTGGGAATTTACTGAGTGATTCATTTGGAATTTACTTAGCAATTTACTGGGTAATGTTCGGAGTAATTTACTCAGAATTTAATGAGTAATTTACTGAGATTTTATTGTGTAATTTACCGTGAAATTATGAAAAATTTACTTAGTATTTTCTAAATAATTTACTGAGGATTTACAAGGAATTTACTGAGTTATTAATTGAGAATTTAATTAATAATTTACTGAGAATTTCTTGGGAATTTAATTAGTAATTTACTGAGAATTTACTAAGTAATTTACTGAAAATTTCCCCATAATTTTCTGAGTAATTTAATGAGAATTTACTGAGTAATGTACCGAGTAATTTAGTGGGAATTTACTGAGTGATTCATTCGGAATTTACAAAGCAATTTACTGCGTAACGTTCAGAGTAATTTACTTAGAATTTAATGAGTAATTTGCTGAGATTTTATTGAGTAATTTACCGTGAAATTATGAAAAATTTACTTCAAATTTTCTAAATAACTTACTGAGGACTTACTAGGAATTTACTGAGTAATTAATTGTGAATTTAATGAATAATTTACTGAGAATTTCTTGGAAATTTAATTAGTAATTTACTGAGAATTTACTGGGAATTTATTGAGAATTTACTAGGAATTTATTGAGAATTTTCTAAGTAATTTATTGAGTAATTTAGTTAGCAATTTACTAGGTAATATTCTGAGTAATTTACTGAGAATTCAATGAGTAATTTATTGAGATTTTATTGAGTAATTTACCGTCAAATTATGAAAAATTTACTTCAAATTTTCTAAATAATTTACTGAGGATTTATATGGAATTTTCTGTGTAATTAATTGGGAACTTACTGAATAATTTACTGAGAATTTCTTGGAAATTTAATTAGTAATTTACTGAGAATTTACCAAGTAAATTACTGAGAATTTACTGGGAATTTATTGAGAATTTTCTTAGTAATTTACTTTATAATTTACTGAGAATTTTCTGAGTAATTTAATGAGAATTTACTTAGTAATTTACTTAGCAATTTACTGGGTAATGTTCTTTGTAATTTACAGAGAATTAAATGAATAATTTACTGAGATTTTATTGAGTAATTTACCGTGAAATTATGAAAAATTTACTTCGAATTTTCTAAATAATTTACTGAGGATTTACAAGGAATTTACTGAGTAATTAATTGAGAATTTTCTAAATAATTTACTGAGAATTTATTATGTAATTTACTGAAAATTTACTTGGAATTTATTTAGATTTTTCTAAGTAATTTATTTTATAATTTACTGAGAATTTTCTGAGTAATTTAATTAGAATTTATTGAGTAATGTACCGAGTAATTTAGTGGGAATTTACTGAGTGATTCATTCGGAATTTACTTAGAATTTTCCTGGATAATGTTCTGAGTAATTTACTGAGAATTCAAGGAGTAATTTACTGAGATTTTATTGGGAATTTATTGAGAATTTTTTCAGTAATTTACTGCGAATTTTCTGAGTAATTTAATGAGAATTTACTGAGTAATTTACTTAACATTTTTCTGGGTAATGTTCTCAGTAATTTACAAAGTAATTAATTGAGAATTTACGGAATAATTTACTGAGAATTTCTTGGGAATTTAATTAGTAATTTACCGAGAATTTACTAAGTAATTTACTGAGAATTTATTGAGAATTTTCTAAGTAATTTACTAAGTAATTTACTTAGCAATTTACTAGGTAATATTCTGAGTAATTTACTGAGAATTCAATGAGTAATTTTCTAAGATTTTATTGAGTAATTTACCGTGAAATTATGAAAAATTTAATTCGAATTTTCTAAATAATTTACTGAGGATTTACTAAGAATTTACTGAGTAATTAATTGAGAACTTACTGAATAATTTACAGAGAATTTCTTGGAAATTTAATTAGTAATTTACTGAGAATTTACTGAGTCATTTACTGAGAATTTACTGGGAATTTATTCAGAATTTTCTTAGTAATTTACATTATAATTTACTGAGAATTTTCTGAGCAATATACCGAGTAATTTACAGGGAATTTACTAAGTAATTTACTTAGCATTTTACGGTGTAATATTATGAGTAATTTACTGAGATTTTAATGAGTAATTTACCGTGAAATTATGAAAAATTTACTTCGAATTTTCTAAATAATTTAACTGAGTATTTACTAGGAATTTACTAAGTAATTAATTGGGAATTTAGTAAATAATTTATTCAGAATTTCTTGGGAATTTAATTAGTAATTTTCTGAGAAATTAATAAGTAATTTACTGGGAATTTAATGAGAATTTACTGTGTAATTTACCGCGTAATTTACTGAGTGGTTTATTCAGAGTAATTTAATGAGAATTTACTGAGTAATTTACCGAGTAATTTACTGGGAATTTACTGAGTAATTTACTTAGCAATTTACTGGGTAACATTCTGAGTAATTTACTGAGAATTCAATGAGCAATTTGCTGACATTTTATTGAGTAATTTACGGTGTAATTATGAAAAATTTCATTCGAATTTTCTAAATAATTAACTGAGGATTTACTAGGAATTTACTGACTAATTAATTGAGAACTTACTGAATAATTTTCTGAGAATTTCTTGGGAATTTAATTAGTAATTTACTGAGAATTTACTGGGAATTTATTGAGAATTTTCTAAGTAATTTAATTTATAATTTACTGAGATTTTTTTGAGTAATTTGATGAGAATTTACTGAGTAGTGTACCGAGTAATTTACTGTTAATTTACTGAGTGATTCATTCGGAATTTACTTAGCAATTTACTGGGTAATGTTCTCAGTAATTTATTGAGAATTCAATGAGTAATTTACTGAGATTTTATTGGGTAATTTACCGTGAAATTATCAAAAATGTACTTCGAATTTTCTAAATAATTTACTGAGGATTTACAAGGAATTTATTGAGTAATTAGTTGAGAATTTACTGAATAATTTTCTGTGAATTTCTTCAGAATTTTATTAGTAATTTACTGTGAATTTACTAAGTAATTTACTGAGAATTTAATGGGACTTTATGGAGAATTTCCTAAGTAATTTACTGAGTAATTTAATGGGAATTTACCGAGTAATTTACCGAGTAATTTACTAGGTATTTTCTGAGTAAGTTACTTAGCAATTTACTAGTAATGTTCCGAGTAATTTACTGAGAATTCAATGAGTAATTTACTGAGATTTTATTGAGTAATTTACCGTGAAATTATGAAAAATTTGCTTCGATTTTTCTAAGTAATTTACTGAGGATGTATTAGGAATTTACTGAGTAATTAATTGAGAATTTTCTAAATAATTTACTGAGAATTTACTAAGTAATTTACTGAGAATTTACTCGAAATTTATTGAGAATTTTCTAAGTGATTTTCTTTATAATTTATTGAGAATTTTCTGAGTAATTTAATGAAAATTTAGTGAGTAATGTACCGAGTAATTCATTCGGAATTTACTTAGCAATTTGCTGGGTAATGTTCGGAGTAATTTACTAAGAATTCAATGAGTAATTTACTGAGATTTGATTGAGTAATTTTTCGTCAAATTATGTAAAATTTACTTCAAATTTTGTAAATAATTAACTGGGGATTTACTAGGAATTTACTGAGTAATTAATTAAGAATTTAATGAATAATTTACTGAGAATTTCTTGGAAATTTAATTAGTAATTTACAAAAAATTTACTGGGAATAAATTGAGAATTTTCTAAGTAATTTACTTTATAATTTACTGAGAATTTTCTGAGTAATTTAATGAGAATTTACTGAGTAATTTACTTAGCAATTTACTAGGTAATGTTCTTAGTAATTTACAGAGAATTCAAAGAGTAATTTACTGAGATTTTATTGAGTAATTTACCGTGAAATTATGAAAAATTCACTGCGAATTTTCTAAATAATTTACTGAGGATTTACTAGGAATTTACTGAGTAATTAAATGGGAATTTACTGAATAATTTACTGAGAATTTCTTGGAAATTTAATTAATAATTTACTAGGAATTTACTGGAAAGTTATTGAGAATTTTCTATGTAATTTACTTTATAATTTACTGAGAATTTTATGTGCAGTTTAATGAGAATTTACTGAGTAATTTACTTAGCAATTTACTGGGTAATGTTCTTAGTAATTTACAGAGAACTCAATGAGTACTGAGATTTTATTGAGTAGTTTACCGTGAAATTATGAAAAATTTACTTCAAATTTTCTAAATAATTTACTGAGGATTTACTAGGAATTTACTTAGTAATTAATTGAGAATTTACTGAATAATTTACTGAGAATATCTTGGTAATTCAATTAATAATTTACTGAGAATTTACTGGGAATTTATTGAGAATTTTCTAAGTAATTTACTTTATAATTTACTGAGAATTTTCTGAGTAATTTAATTAGAATTTATTGAGTAATGTACCGTATAATTTAGTGGGAATTTGCTGAGTGATTCATTCGGAATTCTCTTAGCAATTTACTGGATAATGTTCTGAGTAATTTACTGAGAATTCAATGAGTAATTTTCTGAGATTTTATTGAGTAATTTACCGTGAAATTATGAAAAATTTACTTCGAATTTTTTGAAAAATTTACTGAGGATTTACAAGGAATTTTTTGAGTAATTAATTGAGAATTTACTGAATAATTTTTTGTGAATTTCTTCAGAATTTATTTAGTAATTTATTTTGAATTTACTAAGTAATTTACTGAGAATTTACTAGGAATTTATTGAGAATTTTCTAAGTAATTTACTGAGAATTTTCTGAGTAATTTACTGAGTAATTAACCGTGTAATTTACTGGGTATTTACTGAGTGATTTACTCGGAATTTACTGAGTAATTTACTTAACAATTTTCTGGGTAATGTTCTGAGTAATTTAAAGAGAATTGAACAAGTAATTTACTGAGATTTAATTGAGTAATTTACCGTGAAATTATGAAAATTTTACTTCCAATTTTCTAAATAATTTACTGAGGATTTACTAGGAATTCATTGAGTAATTAATTGAGAACTTACTGAATATTTTAGTGAGCCTTTTTTTGGAAATTTAATTAATAATTTATTGAGAATTTACTAAGTAATTTACTGAGATTTTACAGGGAATTTATTGAGAATTTTCTAAGTAATTTACTTTATAATTTACTAAGAATTTTTTGAGTAATTTAATAAAAATTTACTGAGTAATGTACTGAGTAATTTAGTGGGAATTTACTGAGTGATTCATTCAGAATTTACTTAACAATTTACTGGGTAATGTTCGGAGTAATTTACTGAGAATTCAATGAGTAATTTACTGAGATTTTATTGAGTAATTTACTGTGAAATTATCAAAACTTTACTTCGTATTTTCTAAATAATTTATTGAGGATTTACTAGGAATTTACAGAGTAATTAATTGAGAATTTACTGAATAATTTCCTGAGAATTTCTTGGGAATTTAATTAGTAATTTACTGAGAATTTACTAAGTAATTTACTGAGAATTTATTTTGAATTTTCTAAGTAATTTACTGAGTAATTTACTTACCAATTTACTGGGTAATATTCTGAGTAATTTACTGAGAATTCAATGAGTAATTTTCTGATATTTTATTGAGTAATTTACCGTGAAATTATGAAAAATTTAATTCGAATTTTCTAAATAATTTACTGAGGATTTACTAGGAATTTACTGAGTAATTAATTGAGAACTTACTGAATACTTTACTGAGAATTTCTTGGAAATTTAATTTGTAATTTACTGAGAATTTACTGGGAATTTATTGAGAATTATCTAAGTAATTTACTTTATAATTTACTGAGAATTTTCTGAGTAATTTAATGAGAATTTTCTGAGTAATTTACTTAGCAATTTACTGTGTAATTTCCTTAGTAATTTACAGAGAATTCAATGAGTAATTTACTGAGATTTTATTGAGTAATTTACCGTGAAATTATGAAAAATTTACATCGATTTTCTAAATAATTTACTGAGGATTTACTAGGAATTTACTGATTAATTAATTGAGAACATACTGAATAATTTACTGAGAATTTACTAAGTAATTTACTGAGAATTTACTGGGAATTTATTGAGAATTTTCTAAGTAATTTTCTTTATTTACTGAGAATTTTCTGAGTAATTTAATGAGAATTTTCTGAGTAATGTACCGAGTAATTTAGTGGGAATTTACTGAGTGATTCATTCGGAATTTACTTAGCAATTTACTGCGTAATGTTCGGAGTAATTTACTGAGAATTCAATGAGTAATATACTGAGATTTTATTGAGTAATTTACCGTGAAATTAGGAAAAATTTACTTCGAATTTTCTAAATAATTTACTGAGGATTTACTAGGAATTTGCTGTGTAATTAATTGAGAACTTACTGAATAATTTACTGAGAATTTCTAGGGAATTTAATTAGTAATTCACTGGGAATTTTTTGAGAATTTTCTAAGTAATTTACTTAGGAATTTACTGGTTAATATTCTGAGTAATTTACTGAGAATTCAATGAGTAATTTACTGAGATTTTATTGAGTAATTTACCATGAAATTATGAAAAATTTTCTTTGAATTTTCTAAATAATTTACTGAGGATTTACTAGGAATTTACTGAGTAATTAATTGTGAATTTACTGAATAATTTACTGAGAATTTCTTGGAAATTTAATTAATAATTTACTGAGAATTTACTAAGTGATTTACTGAGAATTTATTGAGAATTTTCTAAGAAATTTACTTTAAAATTTACAGAGAATTTTCTGAGAATTCAATGAGTAATTTACTGAGTAGTGTACCGAGTAATTTAGTGGGAATTTACTGAGTGATTCATTTGGAATTTACTTAGCAATTTACTGGGTAATGTTCTCAGTAATTTATTGAGAATTCAATGAGTAATTTACTGTGATTTTATTGAGTAATTTACCGTGAAATTATAAGAAATTTAGTTCGAATTTTCTAAATAATTTACTGAGGATTTACTCGGAATTTACTGAGTAATTTATTGAGAATTTAATGAATAATTTACTGAGAATTTCTTGGGAATTTAATTAGTAATTTACTGAGAATTTACTAAGTAATTTACTGAGAATTTGCTGGGAATTTATTGAGAATTTTCTAAGTAATTTACTGAGAATTTTCTAAGTAATTTAATGAGAATTTACTGAGTATTGTAAAGAGTAATTTAGTGGGAATTTACTGAGTGATTCATTCAGAATTTACTTAGCAATTTACTGGGTAATGTTCAGAGTAATTTATTGAAAATTCAATGAGTAATTTACTGAGATTTTGTTGAGTAATTTACCATAAAATTATGAAAAATTTAATTCGAATTTTGTAAATAATTAACTGAGGATTTACTAGGAATTTACTGAGTAATTAATTGAGAATTTAATGAATAATTTACTGAGAATTTCTTGTGAATTTAATTAGTAATTTACTAAGAATTTACTAAGTAATTTACTTAGCAATTTACTGGGTAATATTCTGAATAATTTACTGAGAATTCAATGAGTAATTTACTGACATTTTATTGAGTAATTTACCGTGAAATTATGAAATTTTTTTTTCGAATTTTCTAAATAATTTACTGAGGATTTACTGAGTAATTAATTGAGAATTTAATGAATAATTTAATGAGAATTTCTTGGGAATTTAATTAGTAATTTACTGAGAATTTACTAAGTAATTTACCGGGAATTTACTGGGAATTTATTGAGAATTTTCTAAGTAATTTACTAAGTAATTTACTTAGCAATTTACTGGGTAATATTCTGAGTAATTTACTGAGAATTCAATGAGTAATTTACTGAGATTTTATTGAGTAATTTACCGTGAAATTATGAAAAAGTTACTTCGAATTTTCTAAATAATTTACTGAGGATTTACTAGGAATTTACTGAGTAATTAATTGAGAATTTAATCAATAATTTACTGAGAATTTCTTGGGAATTTAATTAGTAATTTACTGAGAATTTACTAAGTAATTTACTGAGAATTCACCGGGAATTTATTGAGAATTTTCTAAGTAATTTATTGAGTAATTTACTTAGCAATTTACTGGGTAATATTCTAAGTAATTTACTGAGAATTCAATGAGTAATTTACTGAGATTTTATTAAGTAATTTACCGTGAAATTATGAAAAATTTACTTCGAATTTTCTAAATAATTTACTGTGGATTTACTAGGAATTTACTGAGTAATTAATTGAGAAATTACTGAATAATTTACTGAGAATTTCTTGGAAATTTATTTAGTAATTTGCTGAGAATTTACTGGGAATTTATTGAGAATTTTCTAAGTAATTTACTTTATAATTTACTGAGAATTCTCTGAGTAATTTAATAAGAATTTACTAAGTAATTTACTTAGCAATTTACTGGGTAATGTTCTTAGTAATTTACAGAGAATTCAATGAGTAATTTACTGAGATTTTGTTGAGTAATTTACCGTGAAATTATGAAAAATTTACTTTGAATTTTCTAAATAATTTACTGAGGATTTACTAGGAATTTACTGAGTAATTAATTGAGAATTTAATGAATAATTTACTGAGAATTTCTTGGGAATTTAATTAGTAATTTACTGAGAATTTACTAAGTAATTTACTGAGAATTTGCTGGGAATTTATTGAGAATTTTCTAAGTAATTTACT
>NW_021027383.1:376420-393739 GCF_004153795.1 Camellia sinensis | reverse complement strand
GTAATTTACTGTGAATTTATTGAGAATTTTCTATGTAATTTACTTTATAATTTACCGAGAATTTTCAGACTAATTTAATGAGGATTTACTAGTAATTTACTTTGCAATTTACTGGGTAATGTTCTGAGTAATTTACTGAGAATTCAATGAGTAATTTACTGAGATTTTATTGAGTAATTTACCGTGAAATTATGAAAAATTTACTTCGAATTTTCTAAATAATTTACTGAGGATTTACGAGGAATTTATTGAGTAATTAATTGAGAATTTACTGAATAATTTTCTGAGAATTTCTTGGAAATTTAATTAATAATTTACTAGGAATTTACTGGAAAGTTATTGAGAATTTTCTATGTAATTTACTTTATAATTTACTGAGAATTTTCTGAGCAATTTAATGAGAATTTACTGAGTAATTTACTAAGTAATTTACTGGGTAATGTTCTTAGTAATTTATAGAGAATTCAGCGAGTAATTTACTGAGATTTTATTGAGTAATTTACCGTGAAATTATGAAAAATTTACTTCGAATTTTCTAAATAATTTACTGAGGATTTACTAGGAATTTACTTAGTAATTAATTGAGAATTTACAGAATAATTTACTGAGAATTTCTTGGTAATTTAATTAATAATTTACTGAGAATTTTCTGAGTAATTTAATTAGAATTTACTGTGTAATGTACCGAATAATTTAGTGGGAATTTACTGAGTGATTCGTTCGGAATTCACTTAGCAATTTACTGGATAATGTTCTTAGTTATTTACTGAGAGTTTATTGAGTAATTTACCGTGAAATTATGAAAAATTTACTTCGAATTTTTTTAAAAATTTACTGAGGATTTACAAGGAATTTTTTGAGTAATTAATTTGGAATTTACTGAATAATTTTTTGTTAATTTCTTCAGAATTTATTTAGTAATTTACTGTGAATTTACTAAGTAATTTACTGAGAATTTACTAGGAATTTATTTAGAATTTTCTAAGTAATTTACTGAGAATTTTCTGAGTAATTTACAGTGTAATTAACCGAGTAATTTACTGAGTATTTACTGAGTGATTTACTCGGAATTTACTGAGTAATTCACTTAGCAATTTTTTGGGTAATGTTCTGAGTACTTTAAAGAGAATTCAATAAGTAATTTACTGTGATTTAATTGAGTAATTTACTGTGAAATTATGAAAATTTTACTTCAAATTTTCTAAATAATTTACTGAGGATTTACTAGGAATTCACTGAGTAATTAATTGAGAACTTACTGAATATTTTACTGAGGCTTTTTTTGGAAAATTAATTAATAATTTATTGAGAATTTACTAAGTAATTTACTGAGAATTTACTGGGAATTTATTGAGAATTTTCCAAGTAATTTACTTTATAATTTACTAAGAATTTTTTGAGTAATTTAATGAGAATTTACTGAGTAATGTACCGAGTAATTTAGTGGGAATTTACTGAGTGATTCGTTCGGAATTTACTTAGCAATTTACTGGGTAATTTTCGGAGTAATTTACTGTGAAATTATGAAAATTTTACTTCGTATTTTCTAAATAATTTACTGAGGATTTACTTGGAATTTACAGAGTAACTAATTGAGAATTTACTGAATAATTTCCTGAGAATTTCTTGGGAATTTAATTAGTAATTTACTGAGAATTTACTAAGTAATTAACTGAGAATTTATTGAGAATTTTCTAAGTAATTTACTGAGTAATTTACTTACTAATTTACTGGGTAAATATTCTGAGTAATTTACTGAGAATTCAATGAGTAATTTTCTGATATTTTATTGAGTAATTTATCGTGAAATTATGAAAAATTTAATTCAAATTTTCTAAATAATTTACTGAGAATTTACTAGGAATTTACTGAGTAATTAATTTAGAACTTACTGAATACTTTACTGAGAATTTCTTGGAAATTTAATTAGTAATTTACTGGGAATTATTGAGTAATTTACTGAGAATTTACTGGGAATTTATTGGGAATTTTCTAAGTAATTTACTTTATAATTTACGGAGAATTTTCTGAGTAGTTTAATGAGAATTTATGGAGTAATTTACCGAGTAATTTACTGGGAATTTACTGAGTAATTTACTTAACAATTTACTGTGTAATATTATGAGTAATTTACTGAGAATTCAAGGAGTAATTTACTGAGATTTTATTGAGTAATTTACTGTGAAATTATGAAAAATTTACTTCGAATTTTATAAATAATTTACTGAGGATTTACGAGGAATTTACTGAGTAATTAATTGAGAATTTAATGAATAATTTACTGAGAATTTCTTGGCAATTTAATTAGTAGTTTACTGAGAATTTACTGAGTAATTTTCCCAGTAATTTACTGGGAATTTACTGAGTAATTTACTTAGCAATTTACTGTGTAATAATCTGAGTAATTTACTGAGGATTCAATGAGTAATTTGCTGAGACTTTATTGAGTAATTTACCGTGAAATTGTGAAAAATTTACTTCAAATTTTCTAAATAATTTACTGAGGATTTACTAGGAATTTACTGAGTAATTAATTGAGAATTTAATGAATAATTTACTGAGAATTTCTTGGCAATTTAATTAGTAATTTCCTGAGAATTTACTAAGTAATTTTCTGAGAATTTACTGAGAATTTATTGAGAATTTTCTATGTAATTTACTTAGCAATTTACTGGGTAATTTTTTGGGTAATTTACTGAGAATTCAATGAGTAATTTACTGAGATTTTATTGAGTAATTTACCATGAAATTATGAAAAATTTACTTCGAATTTTCTAAATAATTTACTGAGGATTTACTAGGAATTTACTGAGTATTTAACTGAGAATTTAATGAATAATTTACTGAGAATTTCTTGGAAATTTAATTAGTAATTTGCTGAGAATTTACTAAGTAATTTATTGAGAATTTACGGGGACTTTATTGAGAATTTTCCATGTAATTTACTTTACAATTGATTGAGCAATTTACAGGGTAATATTCTGAGTAATTTACTGAGATTTTATTGAGTAATTTACCGTGAAATTATGAAAAATTTACTTTGAATTTTCTAAATAATTTATTGCGGATTTACTAGGAATTTACTGAGTAATTAATTGAGAATTTAATGAATAATTTACTGAGAATTTCTTGGCAATTTAATTAGTAATTTACTGAGAATTTACTAAGTAATTTTCTGAGAATTTACTGGGAATTTGTTGAGAATTTTCTAAGTAATTTTCTTTATAATTTACCGAGAATTTTCTGAGTAATTTAATGAGAATTTACTGAGTAGTGTACTGAGTAATCTACTGAGAATTCAATGAGTAATTTACTCAGATTTTATTGAGTAATTTACCGTGAAATTATGAAAAATTTGCTTCGAATTTTCTAAATAATTTACTGAGGATTTACTAGGAATTTTCTGAGTAATTCATTAAGAATTTTCTAAATAATTTACTGAGAATTTACTAGGAATTTATTGAGAATTTTCTAGGTAATTTACTTTATAATTTACTGAGAATTTTCTGAGTAATTTAATGAAAATTTAGTGAGTAAAGTACCGAGTAATTTAGTGGGAATTTACTCAGTGATTCATTCGGAATTTACTTAGCAATTTACTGGGTAATGTTCGGAGTAATTTACTGAGAATTCAATGAGTAATTTACTGAGATTTTATTGAGTAATTTACCGTGAAATTATGAAAAATTTACTTCGAATTTTCTAAATAATTAACTAAGGATTTACTAGGAATTTACTGAGTAATTAATTGAGAATTTACTGAGAATTTCTTGGGAATTTATTTAGTAATTTACTGAGAATTTACTATGTAATTTACTGAGAATTTACTGGGAATTTATTGAGAATTTTCTAAGTAATTTACTGAGAATTTTCTGAGTAATTTAATGAGAATTTACTGAGTAATGTACAGAGTAATTTTGTCGGAATTTACTGAGTGATTCATTCGGAATTTACTTAGCAATTTTGCTGGATAATGATAAGAGTAATTTACTGAAAATTCAAGGAGTAATTTGCTGAGATTTTATTGAGAAATTTACCATGAAATTATGAAAAATTTACTTCGAATTTTGTAAATAATTTACTGTGGATTTACTAGGAATTTACTGAGTAATTAATTTAGAATTTAATGAATTATTTACTGGGAATTTATTGAGAATTTTCTAAGTAATTTACTGAGTAATTTACTTAGCAATTTACTGCGTAATATTCTGAGTAATTTACTGAGAATTCAATGAGTAATTTACTGAGATTTTATTGAGTAATTTACCGTGAAGTTAGGAAAAATTTACTTCGAATTTTCTAAATAATTTGCTGAGGATTTACTAGGAATTTACTGAGTAATTAATTGAGAATTTAATGAATAATTTACTGAGAATTTTTTAGAATTTAATTAGTAATTTACTGAGAATTTATTAAGTAATTTACTTGGAATTCACTGGGAATTTATTGGGAATTTTCTAAGTAATTTACTGAGTAATTTACTTAGCAAATTACTGGGTAATATTTTGAGTAATTTACTGAGAATTCAATGAGTAATTTACTGAGATTTTATTGAGTAATTTACCATGAAATTAAGAAAAATTTACTTCGAATTTTCTAAATAATTTACTGAGGATTTACTAGGAATTTACTGAGTAATTAATTGAGAATTTAATGAATAATTTACAGAGAATTTCTTTGGAATTTAATTAGTAATTTACTGAGAATTTACTAAGTAATTTACTGAGAATTCACTGGGAATTTATTGAGAATTATTCAAGTAATTTACTTAGCAATTTATTGGGTAATATTCTGAGTAATTTACTGAGAATTCAATGAGTAATTTACTGAGATTTTATCGAGTAATTTACCGTGAAATTACGAAAAATTTACTTCGAATTTTCTAAATAATTTACTGGGGATTTACTAGGAATTTACTGAGTAATTAATTGAGAACTTACTGAATAATTTACTGAGAATTTCTTGGAAATTTAATTTGTAATTTATTGAGAATTTACTGGGAATTTATTGAGAATTTTCTAAGTAATTTACTTTATAATTTACTGAGAATTTTCTGAGTAATTTAATGAGAATTTACTGAGTAATTTGCTTAGCAATTTACAGGGTAATGTTCTTAGTAATTTACAGAGAATTCAATGACTAATTTCCTGAGATTTTATTGAGTAATTTACCGTGAAATTATGAAAAATTTACTTTGAATTTTCTAAATAATTTGCTGAGGATTTACTAGGAATTTACTGAGTAATTAATTGAGAATTTAATGAATAATTTACTGAGAATTTCTTTAGAATTTAATTAGTAATTTACTGAGAATTTACTAAGTAATTTACTTAGAATTCACTGGGAATTTATTGGGAATTTTCTAAGTAATTTACTGAGTAATTTACTTAGCAAATTACTGGGTAATATTTTGAGCAATTTACTGAGAATTCAATGAGTAATTTACTGAGATTTTATTGAGTAATTTACCATGAAATTAAGAAAAATTTACTTCGAATTTTCTAAATATTTTACTGAGGATTTACTAGGAATTTACTGAGTAATTAATTAAGAATTTAATGAACAATTTACAGAGAATTTCTTGGGAATTTAATTAGTAATTTACTGAGAATTTACTAAGTAATTTACTGAGAATTCACTGGGAATTTATTAAGAATTTTTCAAGTAATTTACTTAGCAATTTACTGGGTAATATTCTGAGTAATTTACTGAGAATTCAATGAGTAATTTACTGAGATTTTATCGAGTAATTTACCGTGAAATTATGAAAAATTTACTTCGAATTTTCTAAATAATTTACTGGGGATTTACTAGGAATTTACTGAGTAATTAATTGAGAACTTACTGAATAATTTACTGAGAATTTCTTGGAAATTTAATTTGTAATTTATTAAGAATTTACTTGCAATTTATTGAGAATTTTCTAAGTAATGTACTTTATAATTTACTGAGAATTTTCTGAGTAATTTAATGAGAATTTACGTAGCAATTTACTGGGTAATGTTCTTAGTAATTTACAGAGAATTCAATGACTAATTTACTGAGATTTTATTGAGTAATTTACCGTGAAATTATGAAAAATTTACTTTGAATTTTCTAAATAGTTTACTAAGGATTTACTAGGAATTTATTGAGTAATTAATTGAGAATTTACTGAATACCTTACTAAGAATTTCTTGGGAATTTAATTAGTAATTTACAGAGAATTTACTTAGTAATTTACTTAGCAATTTACTGGGTAATATTCTGAGTAATTTACTGGGAATTCAATCAGTAATTTACTGAGATTATTTTGAGTAATTTACCGTGAAATTATGAAAAATTTACTTCGAATTTTCTAAATAATTTACTGAGGATTTACTAGGAATTTACTGAGTAATTAATTGAGAATTTAATGAATAATTTACTGAGATTTTCTTGGCAATTTAATTAGTAATTTACTGAGAATTTACTAAGTAATTTACTGGGAATTTACTTAGCAATTTACTGTGTAATATTCTGAGTAATTTACTGAGGATTAAATGAGCAATTTACCGTGAATTTATGAAAAATTTACTTCGAATTTTCTAAATAATTTACTGAGGATTTACTAGGAATTTACTAAGTAATTAATTGAGAATTTAATGAATAATTTACTGAGAATTTCTTGGCAATTGAATTAGTAATTTACTGAGAATTTATTAAGTAATTTTCTGAGAATTTACTGGAATTTATTGAGAATTTTCTAAGTAATTTACTTTATAATTTACTGAGAATTTTATGAGTAATTTAATGAGAATTTACTGAGTAGTGTACTGAGTAATTTACTGGGTAATGTTCTGAGTAATTTACGACGAATTCAATGAGTAATTTACTAAGATTTTATTGAGTAATTTACCGGAAAAATATGAAAAATTAGCTTCGAATTTTCTAAATAATTTACTGAGGATTTACTAGGAATTTGCTGAGTAATTAATTGAGAATTTTCTAATTAATTTACAGAGAATTTACTAAGTAATTTACTTTATAATTTACTGAGAATTTTCTGAGTAACTTAATGAAAATTTAGTGAGTAAAGTACTGAGTAATTTAGTGGGAATTTACTCAATGACTCATTCGGAATTTACTTAGCAATTTACCGGGTAATGTTCGGAGTAATTTACTGAGAATTCAATGAGTAATTTACTGAGATTTTATTGAGTAATTTACCGTGAAATTCTGAAAAATTTACTTCGAATTTTCTAAATAATTAACTGAGGATTTATTAGAAATTTACTGAGTAATTAATTGAGAACTTACTGATTAATTTACTGAGATTTTCTTGGAAATTTAATTTTTAATTTACTGAGAATTTACCGGGAATTTGTTGAGAATTTTCTAAGTAATTTACTTTATAATTTACTGGGAATTTTCTGAGAAATTTAATTAGCAATTTACTGGGTAATGTTCTTAGTAATTTACCGAGAATTCGATGAGTAATTTACTGAGATTTTATTGAGTAATTTACCGTGAAATTATGAAAAATTTACTTGAAATTTTCTTAATAATTTACTGAGGATTTACTTGGAATTTTCTGAGTAATTAATTGAGAATTTTCTAAATAATTTACTGAGAATTTACTAAGTAATTTACAGAGAATTTACTAGGAATTTATTGAAAATTTTCTAAGTAATTTACTTTATAATTTACTGAGAATTTTCTGAGTAATTTAATGAAAATTTAGTGAGTAAAGTACCGAGTAATTTAGTGGGAATTTACTTAGTGATTCATTTAGAATTTACTTAGCAATTTACTGGGTAATGTTCGGAGTAATTTACTGAGAATTCAATGAGTAATTTACTGAGATTGTATTGAGTAATTTACCGTGAAATTATGAAAAATTTACTTCGAATTTTCTAAATAATTAACTGAAGATTTACTAGGAATTTACTGAGTAATTAATTGAGAATTTACTGAGAATTTCTTGGGAATTTAATTAGTAATTTATTGGGAATTTACTAAGTAATTTACTGGGAATTTATTGAGAATTTTATAAGTAATTTACTGAGAATTTTCTGAGTAATTTAATGAGAATTTGCTGAGTAATGTACAGAGTAATTTTGTCGGAATTTACTGAGTGATTCATTCGGAATTTACTTTGCAATTTTGCTGGATAATGTTCAGAGTAATTTACTGAAAATTCAATGAGTAATTTACTGAGATTTTATTGAGAAATTTACCATGAAATTATGAAAAATTTAGTTCGAATTTTGTAAATAATTTACTGTGGATTTACTAGGAATTTACTGATTAATTAATTTAGAATTTAATGAATAATTTACTGGGAATTTATGGAGAATTTTCTAAGTAATTTAATGAGTAATTTACTTAGCAATTTACTGGGTAATATTCTGAGTAATTTACTAAGAATTCAATGAGTAATTTACTGAGATTTTATTGAGTAATTTACCGTGAAGTTATGAAAAATTTACTTCGAATTTTCTAAATAATTTACTGAGGATTTACTAGGAATTTACTGAGTAATTAATTGAGAATTTAATGAATAATTTACTGAGAATTTCTTGAGAATTTAATTAGTAATTTACTGAGAGTTTACTGAGTAATTTACTGAGAATTCATTGGGAATTTATTGGGAATTTTCTAAGTAATTTACTGAGTAATTTACTTAGCAAATTACTGGTTAATATTTTGAGTAATTTACTGAGAATTCAATGAGTAATTTACTAAGATTTTATTGAGTAATTTACCATGAAATTAAGAAAAATTTACTTCGAATTTTCTAAATAATTTACTGAGGATTTACTAGGAATTTACTGAGCAATTAATTGACAATTTAATGAATAATTTACAGAGAATTTCTTGGGAATTTAATTAGTAATTTACTGAGAATTTACTAAGTAATTTACTGAGAATTCACTGTGAATTTATTGAGAATTTTCCAAATAATTTACTTAGCAATTCACTGGTAAAATTCTGAGTAATTTACTGAGAATTCAATGAGTAATTTACTGATATTTTATTGAGTAATTTACCGTGAAATTACGAAAAATTTACTTCCAATTTTCTAAATAATTTACTGGGGATTTACTAGGAATTTACTGAGTAATTAATTGAGAACTTACTGAATAATTTACTGAGAATTTCTTGGAAATTTAATTTGTAATTTACTGAGAATTTACTGGGAATTTATTGAGAATTTTCTAAGTGATTTACTTTATAATTTACTGAGAATTTTCTGAGTAATTTAACGAGAATTTACTGAGTAATTTACTTAACAATTTACTGGGTAATGTTCTTAGTAATTTACAGAGAATTCAATGACTAATTTACTGAGATTTTATTGAGTAATTTACCGTGAAAGTATGAAAAATTTTCCTCGAATTTTCTAAATAATTTACTGAGGATTTACTAAGAATTTATTGAGTAATTAATTGAGAATTTACTGAATAACTTACTAAGAATTTCTTGGCAATTTAATTAGTAATTTACTGAGAATTTACTAAGTAATTTACTGGGAATTTACTTAGCAATTTACTGTGTAATATTCTGAGTAATTTACTGAGGATTAAATGAGCAATTTACCATGAAATTATGAAAAATTTACTTCGAATTTTCTAAATAATTTACTGAGGATTTACTAGGAATTTACAGAGTAATTAATTGAGGATTTAATGAATAATTTACTGAGAATTTCTTGGCAATTTAATTAGTAATTTACAGAGAATTTACTAAGTAATTTTCTGAGAATTTACTGGAATTTATTGAGAATTTTCTAAGTAATTTACTTTATAATTTACTGGGAATTTTCTGAGTAATTTAATGAGTAGTGTACTGAGTAATTTTCTGGGTAATGTTCTGAGTAATTTACTACGAATTCAATGTGTAATTTACTTAGTTTTTATTGAGTAATTTACCGGGAAAATATGAAAAATTTGCTTCGAATTTTCTAAATAATTTACTGAGGATTTACTAGGAATTTACTGAGTAATTAATTGAGAATTTTCTAATTAATTTACTGGGAATTTACTTAGTAATTTACTGGGAATTTACTTAGAATTTTCTAAGTAATTTACTTTATAATTTACTGAGAATTTTCTGAGTAATTTAATGAAAATTTAGTGAGTAAAGTACCGAGTAATTTAGTGGGAATTTACTCAGTGATTCATTCGGAATTTACTTAGCAATTTACTGGGTAATGTTCGGAGTAATTTACTGAGAATTCAATGAGTAATTCACTGAGATTTTATTGAGTAATTTACCGTGAAATTCTGAAAAATTTACTTCGAATTTTCTAAATAATTAACTGAGGATTTACTAGGAATTTACTGAGTAATTAATTGAGAACTTACTGAATAATTTACTGAGAATTTCTTGGCAATTTAATTTGTAATTTACTGAGAATTTACTGGGAATTCATTGAGAATTTTCTAAGTAATTTACCGGGAATTTTCTGAGTAATTTACTTAGCAATTTACTGGGTAATGTTCTTAGTAATTTACAAAGAATTCAATGAGTAATTTACTGAGATTTTATTGAGTAATTTACCGTGAAATTATGAAAAATTTACTTCAAATTTTCTAAATAGTTTACTGGGGATTTACTAGGAATTTACTGAGTAATTAATTGAGAATTTAATGAATAATTTACTGAGAATTTCTTGAGAATTTAATTAGTAATTTACTGAGAATTTACTAAGTAATTTACTGAGAATTCACTGGGAATTTATTGGGAATTTGTAAGTAATTTACTGAGTAATTTACTTAGCAAATTTCTGGGTAATATTTTGAGTAATTTACTGAGAATTCAATGAGTAATTTACTGAGATTTTATTGAGTAATTTACCATGAAATTAAGAAAAATTTACTTCGAATTTTCTAAATAATTTACTGAGGATTTACTAGGAATTTACTAAGTAATTAATTGACAATTTAATGAATAATTTATAGAGAATTTCTTCGAAATTTAATTAGTAATTTACTGAGAATTTACTAAGTAATTTACTTAGAATTCACTGGGAATTTATTGAGAATTTTCCAAGTAATTTGCTTAGCAATTTACTGGGTAATATTTTGAGTAATTTAGTGAGATTTTATTGAGTAATTTACCGTGAAATTACGAAAAATTTACTTCGAATTTTCAAAATAATTTACTGAGGATTTACTAGGAATTTACTGAGTTATTAATTGAGAACTTACTGAATAATTTACTGAGAATTTCTTGGAAATTTAATTTGTAATTTACTGAGAATTTACGGGGAATATATTGAGAATTTTCTAAGTAATTCACTTTAAAATTTACTGAGAATTTTCTGAGTAATTTAATGAGAATTTACGGAGTAATTTACTTAGCAATTTACAGGGTAATGTTCTTAGTAATTTACTGAGATTTTATTGAGTAATTTACCGTGAAATTATGAAAAATTTACTTCGAATTTTCTAAATAATTTACTGAGGATTTACTAGGAATTTATTGAGTAATTAATTGAGAATTTACTGAATAACTTACTAAGAATTTCTTGGGAATTTAATTAGTAATTTACAGAGAATTTATTAAGTAATTTACATAGCAATTCACTGGGTAATATTCTGAGTAATTTACTCGGAATTCAATCAGTAATTTACTGAGATTATTTTGAGTAATTTACCGTGAAATTATGAAAAATTTACTTCGAATTTTCTAAATAATTTACTGAGGATTTACTAGGAATTTACTGAGTAATTAATTGAGAATTTAATGAATAATTTACTGAGAATTTCTTTGCAATTTAATTAGTAACTTACTGAGAATTTACTATGTAATTTTCTGAGAATTTACTGGAATTTATTGAGAATTTTCTAAGTAATTTACTTTATAATTTACGGAAAATTTTCTGAGTAATTTAATGAGAATTTACTGAGTAATTTACTTAGCAATTTACAAGGTAATGTTCTTAGTAATTTACAGGGAATTCAATGAGTAATTTACTGAGATTTTATTGAGTAATTTACCGTGAAATTATGAAAAATTTACTTCGAATTTTCTAAATAATTTACTGAGTATTTACTAGGAATTTACTGAGTAATTAATTGAGAATTTAGTGAATAATTTACTAAGAATTTCTTGGCAATTTAATTAGTAATTTACTGAGAATTTACTAAGTAATTTACTGAGTAATTTACTTAGCAATTTACTGTGTAATATTCTGAGTAATTTACTGAGGAATAAATGAGCAATTTACCTTGAAATTATGAAAAATTTACTTTGAATTTTCTAAATAATTTACTGAGGATTTACTAGGAATTTACTGCGTAATTAATTGAGAATTTCTTGGCAATTTAATTAGTAATTTACTGAGAATTTACTAAGTAATTTTCTTAGAATTTACTGGAATTTATTGAGAATTTTCTAAGTAATTTACTTTATAATTTACTGAGAATTTTCTGAGTAATTTAATGAGAATTTACTGAGTAATTTACTTAGCAATTTACAGGGTAATGTTCTTAGTAATTTACCGAGAATTCAATGAGTAATTTACTGAGATTTTATTGAGTAATTTATCGTGAAATTATGAAAAATTTACTTCGAATTTTCTAAGTAATTTACTGAGGATTTACTAGGAATTTATTGAGTAATTAATTGTGAAATTACTGAATAACTTACTAAGAATTTCTTGGGAATGTAATTAGTAATTTACGGAGAATTTACTAAGTAATTTACTTAGCAATTCACTGGGTAATATTCTGAGTAATTTTCTGGGAATTCAATCAGTAATTTACTGAGATTATTTTGAGTAATTTACCGTGAAATTATGAAAAATTTACTTCAAATTTTCTAAATAATTTACTGAGGATTTACTAGGAATTTACTAAGTAATTAATTGAGAATTTAATGAATAATTTACTGAGAATTTACTAAGTAATTTTCTGAGAATTTACTAGAATTTATTGAGAATTTTCTAAGTAATTTACTTTATAATTTACTGAGAATTTTCTGAGTAATTTAATGAGAATTTACTGAGTAGTGTACTGAGTAATTTACTTAGCAATTTACAGGGTAATGTTCTGAGTAATTTACTACGAATTCAATGAGTAATTTATTTAGATTTTATTGAGTAATTTACTGTGAAAATATGAAAAATTTGCTTCGAATTTTCTAAATAATTTACTGAGGATTTACTAGGAATTTTCTGAGTAATTAATTGAGAATTTTCTAAATAATTTACCGAGAATTTACTAAGTAATTTACTGGGAATTTACTTAGAATTTTCTAAGTAATTTACTTTATAATTTACTGAGAATTTTCTGAGTAATTTAGTGAAAATTTAGTGAGTAAAGTACCGAGTAATTTAGTGGGAATTTACTCAGTGATTCATTCGGAATTTACTTAGCAATTTACTGGGTAATGTTCGGAGTAATTTACTGAGAATTCAATGAGTACTTTACTGAGATTTTATTGAGTAATTTACCGTGAAATTCTAAAAAATTTACTTCGAATTTTCTAAATAATTAACTGAGGATTTACTAGTAATTTACTGAGTAATTAATTGAGAACTTACTGAATAATTTACTGAGAATTTCTTGGAAATTTAATTTGTAATTTACTGAGAATTTAATGAGAATTTTCTAAGTAATTTACTTTATAATTTACTGGGAATTTTCTGAGTAATTTACTTAGCAATTTACTGGGTAATGTTCTTAGTAATTTACTGAGAATTCAATGAGTAATTTACTGAGATTTTATTGAGTAATTTATCGTGAAATTATGAAAAATTTATTTCGAATTTTCTAAATAATTGACTGAGGATTTACTAGGAATTTACTAAGTAAGTAATTGAGAATTTATTGATTAACTTACTAAGAATTTCTTGGGAATTTAATTAGTAATTTACAGAGAATTTACTATGTAATTTACTTAGCAATTTACTGGGTAATATTCTGAGTAATTTACTTGGAATTCAATCAGTAATTTACTGAGATTATTTTGAGTAATTTACCGTGAAATTATGAAAAATTACTTTGAATTTTCTAAATAATTTACTTAGGATTTACTAGGAATTTACTAAGTAATTAATTGAGAATTTACTGAGAATTTACTGGGATTTTATTGAGAATTTTCTAAGTAATTTACTGAGTAATTTACTTAGCAATTTATTGGGTAATTTTCTGAGTAATTTACTGAGAATTCAATGAGTAATTTACTGAGATTTTTTTGAGTAATTAACTGTGAAATTATGAAAAATTTACTTCAAATTTTCTAAATAATTTACTGAGGATTTACTAGGAATTTACTGAGTAATTAATGGTGAATTTATTGAGAATTTCTTGGAAATTTAATTGACAATTTACTGGGAATTTATTGAGAATTTTCTTAGTAATTTACTTTATAATTTACTGAGAATTTTCCGAGTAATTTAATGAGAATTTACTGAGTAATTTACTTAGCAATTTACTGGGTAATGTTCTTAGAAATTTGTAGAGAATTCAATGAGTAATTTACCGTGAAATTATGAAAAATTTACATTGAATTTTCTAAATAATTTACTGAGGATTTACTAGGAATTTACTGAGTAATTAATTGAGAATTTACGGAATAATTTACTGAGAATTTCTTGGCAATTTAATTAGTAATTTACAGAGAATTTACTAAGTAATTTACTGAGAATTTACTGGGATTTTATTGAGAATTTTCTAAGTAATTTAATGTGTAATTTACTTAGCAATTTACTGGGTAATATTCTGAGTAATTTACTGGGAATTCAATCAGTAATTTACTGAGATTATTTTGAGTAATTTACCGTGAAATTATGAAAAATTTACTTCAAATTTTCTAAATAATTTACTGAGGATTCACTAGGAATTTACTGAGTAATTAATTGAGAACTTACTGAATAATTTACTGAGAATTTCTTGGAAATTTAACTAATAATTTATTGAGAATTTACTAAGAAATTTACTGAGAATTTATTGAGAATTTTCTAAGTAATTTACTTTATAGTTACTAAGAATTTTCTGTGTAATTTAATGAGAATTTACTCAGTAATGTACTGAGTAATTTAGTGGGAATTTACTAAGTGATTCATTCGGAATTTACTTTGCAATTTACTAGGTAATGTTCGAAGTAATTTACAGAGATTTTATTGAGTAATTTACCGTGAAATTATGAAAAATTTACTTCGTATTTTCTAAATAATTTACTGAGGATTTACTAGGAATTTACTGAGTAATTAATTGAAAACTTACTGAATAATTTACTGAGAATTTCTTGGAAATTTAATTATTAATTTATTTAGAATTTACTGAGTAATTTTCTGAGAATTTACTGGGAATTTATTGAGAATTTTCTAAGTAATTTATTTTATAATTTACTGAGAATTTTTTGTGTAATTTAATGAGAATTTACTGAGTAATGTACCGAGTAATTTTGTCGGAATTTACTGAGTGATTCATTCAGAATTTACGTGGCAATTTACTGGGTAATGTTCGGAGTAATTTACTGAGAATTCATTGAGTAATTGACAGAGAATTTCTTTGGAATTTAATTAGTAATTTACTGTGAATTTACTGAGTAATTTACTGAGAATTTACAGGGAATTTCTTGAGAATTTTCTATGTAATTTATTTTATAATTTACTGAGAATTTTCTGAGTAGTTTACTGGGAATTTACTGAGTTATTTACTTAGCAATTTACTGGGCAATATTATGAGCAATTTACGGAGAATTCAATGTGTAATTTATTGAGATTTTATTGAGTAATTTACCGTGAAATTAAGAAAAATTTACTTCGAATTTTCTAAATAATTTACTGAGGATTTACTAAGAATTTACTTAGTAATTAATTGAGAACTTACTAAATAATTTACTGAGAATTTCTTGGAAATTTAATTAATAATTTGCTAGGAATTTACTAAGTAATTTACTGAGAATTTACTGGGAATTTATTGAGAATTTTCTAAGTAATTTATTTTATAATTTACTAAGAATTTTCCGAGTAATTTATTGAGAATTTATTGAGTAATGTACCGAGTAATTTAGTGGGAATTTACTCAGTGATTCATTCGGAATTTACTTAGAAATTTACTGGGTAATGTTCGGAGTAATTTACTGAGAATTCAATGAGTAATTTACTGAGATTTTATTGAGTAATTTACCGTGAAATAATGAAAAATTTACTTCGAATTTTCTAAATAATTTACTAAGGATTTACTAGGAATTTACAGTGCAGTTAATTGAGAACTTACTAAATAATTTATAGAGAATTTCTTGGAAATTTAATTAATAATTTACTGGGAATTTAATAAGTGATTTACTGAGAATTTATTGAGAATTTTCTAAGTAATTTACTTAATTTATTGAGAATTTTCTGAGTAATTTAATGAGAATTTACTGAGTAATTTACTTAGCAATTTACTGGGTAATGTCCTGAGTAATTTACTGAGAATTCAATGAGTAATTTACTGAGATTTTATTGAGTAATTTACCGTGAAATAATGAAAAATTTACTTCGAATTTTCTAAATAATTTACTGAGGATTTACTAGGAATTTACTGAGTAATTAATTGAGAATTTACTGAATAATTTACTGAGAATTTTGTGGAAATTTAATTAATAATTTACTGAGAATTTACTGGAAATTTATTGAGAATTTTCTAAGTAATTTACGTTATAATTTACTGAGAATTTTCTAAGTAATTTAATGAGAATTTACAGAGTAATTTACTTAGCAATTTACTGGGTAATGTTCTTAGTAATTTACCGAGAATTCAATGAGTAATTTACTGAGATTTTATTTTTTAATTTACCGTGAAATTATGAAAAATTTACTTCGAATTTTCTAAATAATTTACTGACGATTTACTAGAAATTTACTGAGTAATTAATTGAGAATTTACTGAATAATTTACTGAGAATTTCTTGGGAATTTAATTAGTAATTTACAGAGAATTTACTAAGTAATTTACTGAGAATTTACTGGGATTTTATTGAGAATTTTCTAAGTAATGTACTAAGTAATTTACTGGGTAATATTCTGAGTAATTTACTGGGAATTCAATCAGTTATTTACTGAGATTATTTTGAGTAATTTACCGTGAAATTATGAAAAATTTACTTCGAATTTTCTAAATAATTTACTGAGGATTTACTAGGAATTTACTGAGTAATTAATTGAGAACTTACTGAATAATTTACTGAGAATTTCTTGGAAATTTAACTAATAATTTATTAAGAATTTACTAAGTAATTTACTGAGAATTTATTGAGAATTTTCTAAGTAATTTACTTGTAATTTACCGTGAAATTTACTGAGTAATTTAGTAAGTATTTATTTAGTAATTTACCGAGTAATTTACTGGGAATTTACTG
>NW_021027383.1:348046-367605 GCF_004153795.1 Camellia sinensis | reverse complement strand
GTGATTCGTCTTATAAAGGGGTAACAATAAAATGTATCAGAATTTGAAATAGACCTATTTGTGGCCTAAGATGAAGAAAGAGATTGCAGAATATGTATCCAAATGTCTTCAGTGTTAGCAAGTTAAAGCTGAACATCAGAAACCAGGCGGCCTACTTCAACCTCTCCCTATTCCCGAATAGAAGTGGGAGCATGTGACTATGGATTTCGTTGTTGGCCTACCTCGGACTTCTCAAGGTATGGATTCTATTTGGGTTGTAATTGATAGACTGACTAAATCTGCACATTTTCTGCCTGTCAAAACTACATTTAATGCGTATAGACTGGCTACCATTTATGTTAAGAAGATTGTCCGTTTACACGGAGTTCCGGTATCTATTGTGTCGGATAGAGATCCGAAGTTTGTATCTAGGTTGTGGAAGAGTTTGCAGGAAGCTATGGGGACAGAACTAAGATTCACTACTGCATTCCACCCACAAACCGATGGGCAATCAAAACGGATCATACAGACTTTGCAAGATATGCTTCGGATGTGTGCTTTGGATTTTCAGGGGAGTTGGGAAGACAATTTGCTGCTTGCGGAATTTACTTATCATAACAGCTTCCACTCCAACATCGGTATGGCCCCATACGAGGCCTTGTATGGTAGAAGATGTAGATCACCTATTAGTTGGACAGAAGTCGGGGATAGGGCTTTATTTGGGCCTGAAATTGTGCAAGACACTTCTGAGAAAATCTAGATTATTTGGCAAAGGCTCACAACAGCTCAAGACTGACAAAAGAATTATGCAGATGGTCGGAGAAGACCTCTTGAGTATGAGGTTGGTGACCATGTGTTCATCCGTGTATATTCGATGAAAGGCCAAGTCAGGTTTGGCAAGAAGGGCAAGTTGTCGCCAAGTTACATCGGGCCATTTCAGATTTTGGAAAGGCTTGGCCCAGTTGCCTATAGAGTTGTTTTGCCACCGGGATTTGAACAAATCCATAACGGGTTTCATGTGTCAATGTTGAGGGGTTACCTCCGAGACCCGTTTCATGTGATTGATTACCACTTGGTAGCTATTGATGAAAATATGGAATATGGCGAATGGCCGGAACGAATCATCGACCGACAAGTGAAACAACTGAGAAGCAAGTCCATCCCAATGGTGAAAGTGGAGTAGAAAGAACACTATGAGACGGATGCTACGTGGGAAAAAGAGGATGAAATGCGACTGTGCTATCCACATTTGTTTCCCGACAAAGGTAAACTAAGTTTGGAGGACCAAACTTCCCAAAGGGGGGAAGACTGTGATAACTCTGTTCCTTATTATGTTAATTGGTCCTTATTACGAATGTGATTATGTGTTTGATATGATCTTATGTGACATTTATGTGAAAATATGTGACTTTGAATTTCTATTTGTTCACTGTAGGAATATCTGTTTGATTATCTGCTTTGGAATTTAAATTGAAGGCCTTATCGGCCACCGAACTTGGAATTGATTACGCCATTGTAATTAGCGTAATTTTTAGAGCCTACGGTGAAATTTAATTGGAAATTGATTCGGGTCAAAATAATCAGATTCAGAATGATTAATTAAATGCTCAATTATTTAATATTGATAAATTGACGTAGTGGGACTATTTTAAAAAGGGCCATATACACTCAATCTCCCTCTTTGATTCATTTTGGCTGATTTTGGGCTCTTGAGTGAGACAGAGCCGAATTAGAGGGAGAGAGTCTAGGGAATTGAGGGCTTTCTCAAGAAGCTTGAAGATTTTGGAGTGTAACTCAAGAATTAAGCATAAGTTTGGGAAGATTAAAGCTCCTAGGTGAGTAATCAACCCTTAACATATGAATTTGAGTTGTGATTTTGTGAATTGAAGATTAAATAGTGATCTAGAGCAAGAAATGAGTTGGTTTTGTTGAATTGGAAGCCAATATGTACATGCATGTAAGAAATTGCTTTGAATTTCCGCCATGGAGATAAACACCTCGGCCTAGATAATGACATCTCGGCCAATATGTCAGGGCGAAGGTGGAGGTCAAACAAAGTGGTTCTAAGATAATTCTAGACTGAGGATGACCTCGGCTTGGAATGATCTAGGCTTAACATAACTTAGGCTTGAGACACCAAGGAAGGAACAAAGCATGCATACAACACTTAAGCAAAACAAAACAAGATTCATGAATGCAAACTTAACAAGACAAAGTTATGTAAATGTACATGAACATGACTAAGCCATAAATGTGGGTTGTTACAGTAATTTACAGGGAATTTACAGAGTAATTTACTGAGAATTTACTAGAAATTTACTAAGTAATTTACTGGGAATTTACGGAGTAATTTATTGGGAATTTGTTGAGAAATTTACTAATTAATTTATTGAGAATATACTGAGCAATTTACAAAGAATTTACTCGAAATTTACTGAGAATTTACTGTGTAATTTGCTGAAAATTTACTGAGTAATTTGCTGAGAATTTACTGGGAATTTACTGAGAAATTCACTGGAAATTTACTGAGTAATTTACTGAGAATTTACTGAGTAATTAACTTGGAATTTAGTGGGAATTTACTAAGTAATTTACTGAGAATTTATTTGGAATTTATTGAGTAATTTACTGAGAAGTTACTGAGTAATTTGCTGTGAATTTTACTTAGAATTTACTGAGTAATTTACTAAAAATTTATTGGTAATTTAACGTGAATTTACTGGGAATTTATGGGGAATTTACTAAGTAATTTATTGGGAATTTACTGAGTAATTTACTAAGAATTTACCGAGAATTTGCTGGGAATTTATTGAGTAATTTACAGGGAATTTTTTGAGTAATTTACTGAAAATTTACTGGGAATTTACTAAGTCATTTACTGGGAATTTACTGAGTAATTACTCAGAATTTACTGAGTAATTTATTGGGAATGTTCTTTGAATTTACTGAGTAATTTACTGGAAATTCACTGAGAATTTATTGAGTAATGTACAGAGTAATTTACTTGGAATTTACTGGAAATTTTCTTGGAATTTAATGAGTAATTTACTGGTAATTCAATGAGTAATTTACTCAAAATTTACTGAATAATTTACTGGTAAATAGGGAATTTACTGGAAATTTACTTAGTAGTTTACTCAGAATTTCCTAGGAATTTACTTAGTAATTTACTACGAATTTGCCGAGAATTTACTGAATAATTTGTTGGGAATTTACCAAGTAGTTTACTGGGAATTTACAGAGAATTTACCAGGAATTTACTTAGGAATTTACTAGGAATGTACTGGGAATTTGCTGAGTAATTTTCTGGGAATTTACTGAGACATTGGCGGTTGTCAGTAAAGACTCTACATCTAGGGATTCACTTAGTAAATTTCTAGTAAATTCTTAGTAAATTCTTTGTAAATTACATAGTAAATTATTCAGTAAATTACTCTGTAAATTTTCAGTAAAGACTCTACATCTAGTGTGATATCCCTGTTCTGTAATATGTTAATTGGTCTTTAATATGAATGTGATTATGTGTTTAATATGATTTTGGGTGCCATTATGTGAAAATATGTGGTTTTGAATTTCTATCTGTTCACCGTAGGAATATATTTTTGATTGTCTGCTTTGGAAATTAAATTGAAGGCCTTATCGGCCACAGAAACCAAAATTGACTACGCCATTGCGATTAGCGTAATTTTTAGAACCTATGGTGAAATTTAATTGAAAATTGATTTGGATCAAGATAATTAGATTCAGAACGATTAATTAAGTGTCTAATTATTTAATATTGATATTTTTGATTAGTGGGACTTACCATAAGGGCACTATACACTCAATATCTCTCTTTTACTTCATTTGGCTGATTTTGGCTCCTTAGAGAGTGAGAGAACCGAATTAGAGAGAGAAAGAGAGTGTAGGAGATTGAAGATTTCTCAAGAAGCTTGAAGATTTTGAAGTGTAACTCAAGAATTAAGCATAAGTTTGGGAAGATTAAAGCTCCTAGGTGAGTAATCAACCCTTAACATATGAATTTGAGTTGTGATTTTGTGAATTGAAGATTAAATAGTGATCTAGAGCAAGAAATGAGTTGGTTTTGTTGAATTGGAAGCCAATATGTACATGCATGTAAGAAATTGCTTTGAATTTCCATATTTGAGCACAATATGTATGATCCATGTTGAATTTTTAGTTTAAGTCCATGTATTTGATCATCTCTTCACCAATTAAGTTGAGAATAATGAGTATCTCCCACATGCATATGCAAATCATGGAGGTGTGAGTTTGAATGTTTGAATTTAAGGTGTTGGTGATGAGTTTGGGTCAATTTGAGGCATGCATGTAAGCAATTCAAGGAATTGAGCTTCATTGTGTTGTAATTTGGTGTTTGTACCATGTTAGTACTTGTTTATACAAAGTTTGTGCCATTATATGCAAGAAATGTTGGTTGGAATGTTGAAGTTGAAATCAAGAACATGTTCTGGGTTTTCTAGAATTTTGATGTCCGCTCGAGCGGGGATACTACCGCTCGAGCATGAAATTCGTGCTCTCAGTATATTTTGTAGACATGGCGTCTGCTCGAGCGAGGAAGTTCACGCTCGAGCGGGGAGCTATGTAGACAGGCCTTCAGCTCGAGCGACAGACTTCACGCTCGAGCGTAAATTTGACGCATCCAGTACTTTTACAGACCTCATGGGTCCACCCAAGCGAGAAAGTCCACGCTCGAGCAGGGACCCTGTTTCTGAAAATTTTGAAGATACATTATGTGTTTCATTTTCTGTTCTCTTTCACTTCCAAGTACTCTTAGGCATGCATTGAGCATTGTAATTGAGTTAAAGAGACAAGAATGAAGCCTAAAGAGGAAAATGTGAATTTAGAACGGATCGAATTGTTGTGACCCTTTTGTGTTCATGGAATGTGTAGGGTCGAGCTCCAGGGCAAACCAACCAACCGATCACTGTGAGTAATATCTTAACAAAGATATCTGAAATATGTTGTTGTCCAATTGCTTACTTCCATGTAAATTTTATAAGTTCATTGATTCGATTGGTGGACAATGTTTGCTATACCAAATGAGTGGGCCAGAGGCCAGTCTGATCTGAATAATAGAGTGAATGGGCCAGAGGCTATTTTGACATGAATGAATGGGCCGGAGGCTATTTGGACATGAATGAATGGGCCAGAGGCTGTTTTGACATGAGTGAATGGGCCGAAGGCCGTTTTGATATGAATGAATGGGCCAGAGGCCGTTTTGACATGAATGGATGGGCCAGAGGCCGTTTTGACATGAATAAATGGGCCGGAGGCCATTTTGACATGAATGGATGGGCCGGAGGCTGTTTTGACATGAATGAATGGGCCAAAGGCCGTTTAGACATGAACGAATGAATGGGCCAAAGGCCAGTTTGTCATCTAGATGGGCCAAAGGCCGTTTTGACACAAATGAAAGTTTGAATGGGCCAAAGGCCAGTTTGTTTGGAACCGCAGTCACTTGACCTAAATTGTGTATATATGTCAAATAGAAATATGAATTGAGCCTAAGGCCGTTTGAAGCATGTTGTTCTACATATCGTCTGTATAGCTTCTTTAATTGATATTATTCACTGGGCTTTCGCTCATGCTCATTCATGTGTTTGTAGGTGAGCCAAGAGAAGTTCAAACCCAGCCCCAGTGAAGTCTATGTAGAACAACAAAGGTTTTGGGAGAGTCAGCCCTTGTGTCTCATGCACGAGACCCGTCTTCGCCCTTTTGTTATGTATTTATATTCTGTCACCTTGGCGAAGACTTTGCATCTGTTGTATATAGTCATGATGGGTTGACTTAGATTTATATGATCCTGTATGTACAGAACCTTATGTAGTACATACTTTGTTGTGAGTTATTAATATGCATATGTATGGTTTGTTATGATGTGCCATGTAAGCATAACTCTATGGACAAAGTTTTAAATTGCTTTCGTTTGGCCCCCATTAACTCTGTTAAAATACGTTTGGTTTGGTTCAAGGCCGTAGGTAATCTCTTGATTACTGGCCAGTTATGTCCTTAACCCACGGGGGCGGGTTCGGGTCATGACATCTAGGGTGTAGTTTTACGCCAAACGGGTGGTCTCTCTGAAGTTGCTGCCGATACGCCTGGGCTCGAAAGCGACATGCATGACGCCTCTACTCAGACTGTGGAGTTTGATCCATCTGGTATACTTGACAATGGCCAATGTGAATTTGTCGTTGTGTTGGACCGTTTTCCTAATCCTGCGTATACGCCTAAGTTTGAAGATGTTTTCCAGTGGTCCAGTGGTGACCCACGAACTGGTTGTATGGTCAGGGGCACGGAAATAGGTCGTTTTGTTGTATTGCGGCGTATCCCTGTTTTAATGCCGCCACAATCGAACGAATATTCAGTCGTTAGCCGTCAAGGCGTGAAAACATTTATCAACATCGGAAAGAATGTTGTATCTGAATTCCGAGATAGTTTTGGTGTGTTGAACGGCGCGTATAATAATATTGTAAAAAACGTAATTATTTGTTATTTTGTATGGGAATGTCGCACAAAATCGTTTGTAAGGGCGCATTTGAATTGTAGATTGAAATATTGTTATTAATAAAATAATTGATTACAACTTGTTTTATATCGGCCTCCGTTGTACATTTATTTTTTGTGCTGATGTGGACCCTTCGACTGCGGCCTTTACAGCTTCTGCTACTAATTTGGACACCTCATCCGTAATGAGCCTTGATGATTTTGAATTGTTAGATCCGGCCTCACTTACGGATGGGCCTATGTCAACTGGGCCGCTAGGCTGATTATTTGGCTCAGTGTTGATTATTGATGGGCCGCGGGTCGGCAAAATCATGTTGCGGCGACTGAATAATTCAGGCCCATCCCGAATTGAACTTGTTAACACTCGTGCCGCCATTAACCTTTAGGCCGAAGAACCGTATTGGCCCATTGGTGCTGACAATGTCATTGTGGATCAAAAACGTGATTCGAAATTACAGCATGTGAGTCTTGCCTTCGCCACTTTGCGCTCCACGTGCCAAATATCCACGTGGTTGTTGTTGAATACTTTGGACAAAACAGTTATTAATGGTGGCCGATAAGCAATTTCATCTGGGAAAGATGATGTTTGGAAAGCCAATGTGGCTTTCATTTTGAAATATTTCACATCGTCGTTGATGTTGGTTTGTAGCAATTTGTACGACGTTGTCCATGGGCAGCCTTTCTTATCTGCGGCAGCATACGCGTTTCCAAAATATGTGATGTCTACTGGGCATGTAACTGGAAAAGTAAAGTGGGCTTGTAATTGATCATCCGCTCGTAACCGTGTGTCCCGTACTTCGACTTCGACGCTACCGGTAGAATTAAATGGACAATGTGGCCTGTAGCTTAGCTTGCATTTGTCAATTATCATTGACTTGAATGTGAGCTTCTGCCACATCACATCGCCTATCTTTGGATTTGTTATTGGTATATTGGATACTGGTAAGTTTGATGTCGCGTCTATGATTTCGGTTTCCAATTCGCCCTCCTTATTCTCGTGAAAGTTATCTGTAAGATCGACTTGTTGTATTTCTTCTGACATTATGATAGAGCAGCGGTCTATTAGAATTTTCAGATACATAATTCTATTATGGGTTATGAATGGCTAATGCATATTCTTATTTATCCCAATTGACAGAGTTGGGAGAATAATTAATTTAAAACGGCATCGTATTGAGGCCATAAGTCACTCACTCGCAATGACGTCACTTACTCTCTCTGGTAACGCAAGTCACTCTCTAAAAACTTTACTGGTAGAAGAGAGTAAGTGAGTGAGTTATATATGCTCCCAGGAGCGTCCCTATAATATTACTGGGACGCTCCCCCCGCGCCATGTGTCGTCCCCTGATTGGTGCTCCCTTTCGCATTTGGTGCCGTGTTGTCGGCTACAGGGCTTCGCTTCGCTACCAGGTTTGTGGCCAGGATTAAAACATTTAAAAAAGGAAGCGCAAGCGGGAAATTTGAATTCAATGGTGGGTTCATATGTATGGCCCACCAGTTGTCTCCTTTTTGCATCCGTTGCCATATGTTATTATGGGTCGTAAAATAATTCCGTGCCATACGTTATACACATATACGGTTTTTAATGTGTACTATTTCGTCTATTTTACAAACTAATAACTGTTAACGTTGACTCATGTCACGGTCAATATATTACGCCTATAAAATAAAATCGATGTGATGTAGTAGAACAAATTAAATTTTAGAACAAATTAAATTAAATTTTAGTCGCCGTTGGACAACATCCAGTAGATCTGGTGTTTCCGGCCGAAGTTATTTTAAGCGAAAATGTAGTTATTACAAAAAAAAAATGATTCACGTCCAAATCGTTTTGTGATTTACTGGGAATTTACTCAGTAATTAACTGGGAATTTACTCAGTAATTTACTGAGAATTTACAGAGAATTTACTGAGTAATTTACTAAGAATTTACTTGGAATTCACAGAGAATTTACTGGGACTTTACTGAGTAATTTACTAAGAATTTACTGGGAATTTCGCAGAGAAATTACTGGGAATTTACTCGGTAATTTACTGAGAATTTACAAGGAATTTACTCAGTAATTTACTAAGAATTCGCTGGGTATTTACAGAGAATTTACTGACTAATTTGCGGGTAATTTGTTGAGTAATTTACTACGAATTTACTGGAAATTTACTACGAATTTACTGGGAATTTACTCAGTAACGTACGGAGAATTTACTGAGAATTTATTGAGAATTTACTGAGTAATTTAATGAGAATTTACTGAATAATTCACTGAGAATTTACTGCGAATATACACAATAATTTACTGAGAATTTATTAAGAATTTACTGAGTACTTTTTTGATATTTTATCAGAAATTTACTGAGAATTTATTGGGAATTTTCTGAGAACTTACTCAGAATTTTCTAGGAATTTACTGAGTAATTTACTGGGAATTTACTGAGTAATTTATTGAGAATTTTATGGGAATTTACTGACAATTTATTGGGAATTTAATGAGTAATTTACTGAGAATTTACTCAGTAATTTGTTGAGAATTTACTTGGAAGTTACTGAGCAATTTACTGAGAATTTGCTGGAAATTTACGGTGTAATTTACTGAGAATTTACTGGGAATTTACAGAGTAATTTACTAAGAATTTACTGAGAATTTTGCGGAGAATTACTGACAATTTTTTGAGTAATTTACTGAGAATTTAATGAGAATTTACTGGGAATTTGTACAATAATTTACCGACAATTTACTAAGTAATTTAATAAGAATTTACTGGGAATTTACTAAGTAATTTACTGAGAATTTACTAGGAATTTATACAGTAATTTACTCACAATTTAATTGGAATTTATAGAGTAATTACCTGAGAATTTATTTGGAATTTACTGAGTAATTTACTTGGTAATTTATTGGAAAATTACTGAGAAATTTAATAAGAATTTATAGGGAATTTACTACTAATTTACTGGGAATTTACTGCTAATTTACTGAGAATTTATGGGAAATTTACAGAGTAATTTTTTGAGAATTTATTAGGAATTTACTCAGTAATTTGCTGAGAATTTACTGGGAATTTCCTGAGTAATTTAATAAGAATTTACTTGGAATTTACTGGGAATTTACTGAGTAATTTATTGCGTAATTAACTGAGAATTTACTGAGTGATTTACTGAGAATTTATTGGAAATTTACTAAGTAATTTAATGAGAATTTACTGGAAATTTACTGAGTAATTTAATGAGAATTTACTAGGAATTTACTAGCATTCGCTGAGAATTTACTGGGAAATTAATGGGAATTTACCTAGTAATATACTGAGAATTTACTAGGAATTTAGTGATTAATTTATTGAGAATTTACTGGAAATTTACTTAGTAATTTACTGAGAATTTACTGGGAATTTACTCAGTAATTTAGTGGGAATTTACTGAGTAATTTATTACGAATTTACTGGGAATTTAAAAGGAATTTACTGAGTAATTTACTGAGAATTCACTGGGAAATTATTGAGTAATTTCTTGAGAATTCACTGGGAATTAACTGAGTAATTTATAGGGAATTTACTGTGTAATTTACTCAGAATTTATTGAGAATTTGCTGGGAATTTACACAGTAATTTATTGAGAATTTATTGAGAATTTACTGAGTAATTTTCTGAGAATTTATTGGGAATTTACTAAAAATTTACTGGGAATTTACTAGCAATTTACTAAAAATTTACTCTGTTATTTATTGAGAATTTAATGAGAATTTACTGGTAATTTACTGGGAATATATTGAGTAATTAACTGGGAATTTACTCAGTAATTTATTGAGAATTTACAGAGAATTTACTGAGTAATTTACTAAGAATTTACTTGGAATTTCACAGAGAATTTACTGGGACTTTACTGAGTAATTTACTAGGAATTTCGCAGAGAATTTACTGGGAATTTACGGAGTAATTTACTTAAAATTTACTGAGAATTTACTGGGTATTAACTGAGAATTTACTGACTAATTTGCGGGTAATTTACTGGTAATTTATTACGAATTTATTGAGAATTTACTACGAATTTACTGGGAATTTACTCAGTAACTTACTGAGAATTTACTTTGAATTTACTGAGTAATTTACTAACAATTTACTGGGAATTTCGCAGAGAAATTACTGGGAATTTACTTGGTAATTTACTAAGAATTTACTCAGTAATTTACTAAGAATTCGCTGGGTATTTATAGAGAATTTACTAACTAATTTGCGGGTAATTTACTGGGAATTTACTGAGTAATTTACTACGAATTTACTTGGAATTTACTCAGTAACGTAGTAAGAATTTACTGAGAATTTATTGAGAATTTACTTTAAATTTACTGAGTAATTTAATGAGAATTTACTGAATAATTCACTGAGAATTTACCGTGAATTTACACAATAATTTACTGAGAATTTATTAGGAATTTACTGAGTAATTTTTTGATATTTTATTGAAAATTTACTGAGTAATTTGCTGAGAATTTATTGGAAATTTTCTTGAAATTTATTGGGAATTTACTGAGTAATTTATTGAGAATTTTATGGGAATTTACTAACAATTTATTGAGAATTTAATGAGTAATTTACTGAAAATTTATAAGGAATTTACTGAGAATTTACTTGGAAGTTACTGCGAAATTTACTGAGAATTTGCTGGAAATTTACGGAGTAATTTACTGAGAATTTACTGGGAATTTACAGAGTAATTTTCTGAGAATTTTGTGGAGAATTACTGACAATTTTCTGAGTAATTTACTGAGAATTTACTGAAAATTTACTGTGTAATTTAATGAGAATTTACTAGGATTTTATACAGTAATTTACCGGCAATTTATTGAGAATTTACTGAGTAATTTAATGAGAATATACTGGGAATTTACTAGGAATTTACTGAGAATTTATTAGGAATTTATACAGTAATTTACTCACAATTTAATTAGAATTTACAGAGTAATTACCTGAGAATTTATTTGGAATTTACTGTGTAATTTACTGAGAATTTACTGGCAATTTACTGATAATTTATTGGGAATTTACTTTGTAATTTACTAAGAATTTACCCGGAATTTACTGAGAAATTTAGAGAGAATTTACTGAGTAATTTACTGGGAATTTACTGAGTAATTTAATGAGAATTTACTAGGAATTTACTGAGTAATTTACTGACAATTTACTCAGAATTTAAGGGAAATTTACTGAGAATTTACTGGAAATTTACTGAGAAATTTAATAAGAATTTATTGGGAATTTACTGAGAATTTGCTGGGAATTTACTTAGTAATTTTCTCAGAATTTACTGCGAATTTACAGAGTAATTTACTGAGAATTTATTGAGAATTTACTTAGTAATTTGCTGAGAATTTACTGGGAGTTTCCTGATTAATTTACTGAGAATTTAATGGTAATTTACTACGTAATTAACTGAGAATTTACTGAGTGATTTACTAAGAATTTATTTGGAATTTACTGAGTAATTTAAAAAGAATTTACTAAAAATTTTCTAGCAAATATAATGAGAATTTACTAGCAATTTACTGGAAATTTATTGAGAAGTTACTGGGATTTACTCAGTAATTTACTAAGAATTTACTGGGAATTCACTGATTAATTTATTGAGAATTTACTAAGGAATTTAATAATAATTTACTGATAATTTTCTAGCTATTTACTTAATAATTTACTGAGAATTTACAGAGTAATTTACTGAGAATTTAGTGGGAATTTACTGAGTAATTTACTGGAAATTATTGAGTAATTTGCTTAGAATTTACTGGGAATTTATGGAATAATTTACTGAGAATTCACTGAGAATTTTCTAAGTAATTTACTGAGAATTTGCTGGGAATTTACACAGTAATTTACTGAAAATTTACTGGGAATTTACTAAGTAATTTTCTGAGAATGTATTGGGAATATACGGAGAATTTACTTGGAATTTACTAAAAATTTACTCAGTAATTTAATGAGAATTTAAAGGGAATTTACTGAGAATTTACAGGGAATTTACTCAGTAATTTACTGGGAATTGACTAAGTAATTTACTAAAATTTTACTGGATATTTACTGAGAATTTACTAGGAATTTACTTAGCAATTTGCTGGTAATTTACTGGGAATTTACTGAGTAATTTACTACGAATTTACTGCAAATTTATTGAGAATTTACTGTGAATTTATTGAGTAATTTACTGGGAATTTACTCGGTAACTTACTGAGAATTTACTTTGAATTTACTGTGTAATTTAATGAGAATTTACTGAGTAATTTATTACGAATTTACTGAGTAATTTAATGAGAATTTACTGGGTAATTTACTGGAAATTTACTAAGAATTTATTGCGAATTTACATAGTAATTTACTGAAAATTTACTGAGTAATTTTCTAAGAATTTATTGGAAATTTATCGAGTAATTTACTGAGAATTTTTTGGAAATTTTTTGGGAATTTACTCAAAATTTTCTGGGAATTTACTAAGTAATTTACTGACAATTTATTGAGAATTTACTGAGAATTTACCAGGAATTTATTGAGAATTTACTCAGTAATTTGCTGAGATTTTTCTGAGAATTTACAAAGTAATTTACTGAGAATTTACTGGAAATTTACAGTGTAAATTATTAGGAATTTAATGAGAATTTACTGAGAATTTATACTGTTATTTACCGACAATTTACTGGGAATTTACAGATTAATTTATTGAGAATTCAATGGGAATTTACTGAGTAATTTAATTAGAATTTACTGGGAATTTACTAAGTAATTTACTGAGAATTTACTGGGAATTTATACAGTAATTTACTCACAATTTAATTGGAATTGACAGAGTAATTACCTGAGAATTTATCGGGAATTTACTGAGTAATTTATCGGGAATTTACTAAGTAATTTAATAATAATTTACTGGGAATTTACTGAGTAATTTACTGAGAATTCACTGGGAATTTACTAAGTAATTTATTGATAATTTACTGGGAATTTATTGAGTAATTTACTCAGAATTTCCTATGAATTTACAGAGTAATTTACTTAGAATTCACTGGTAAATTACTGGGAATTTACTGAGTAATTTACTGGGAATTTCCTGGGAGTTTACTGGCTAATTTATTGAGAATTTACTGAGTAATTTGTTAGGAATTTACTGAGTAATTTACTGAGAATTTAGTGGGAATTTGCTAAGTTATTTATTGAGAATTTACTAGAAATCTGCTAAGTAAATTATTGGGAATTTACTGAGAATTTACTAGGTAATTTACTGAGAATTTACTGGGCATTTGCTGAATAATTTACTGAGAGTTAAATGAGAATTTATTGAGTGATTTACAGAAAATTTACTTGAAATTTACTGAGAATTTACTGGAAATTTACTGAGTAATTTACTAAGAATTTACTGAGCAATTTACCAAGAATTTACTGGGAATTTATTGAGTAATTTACTGGTATTTTATGAAGTAATTTACTAGTAATATACGGAGTAATTGACTGAGAATTTACTGAAAATTTATCAAGAGTTCACTGAGTAACTTATTGAGAATCTACTGGAAATTTACTTAGAATTTAATGGGAATTTACTGAGTAATTTAATGAAAATTTACTAGAAATTTACTAAGCAAGTTACTGAGAATTTACAGAGAATTTACGGGAAATTTACTGATTAACTTACTAAGAATTTACTGAGTAATTTAATGAGAATTTACTGGGAATTTACTGAGTAATTTACAGGGAATTTACTCAGTAATTTACTTAGAATTTATTGGGAATTTATTGAGTAATTTACTGAGAATTTACTGGTAATTTACTGAGTAATTTACTAAGAATTTACTGAGAATTTTGCTGGGAATTTATTGAGTAATTTAATAGAATATACTGGGAATTTACTTAGTAATATACTGAGAATTTACTTAGAATTTACTGAGTAATTTACTGAGTAATTTACCGAGAATTTACTGGAAATTTACTGAGTAATTTAATGGGAATTTTACTGGGAATTTACAGCGTTTTTACTGGGAATTTAATGAGTAATTTACTGAGAATTTACTGGGAATTTACTGAATAATATATTGAGAATTTACTGGGAATTTACTTAGAATTTACTGCGAATTTACTAAGTAATTTACTGAGAATTTACTTAGTAATTTTCTGAGAACTCACTTAGAATTTAATAAGAAATTTACTGAAAATTTACTAGGAATTTACTCTGTAATTTGCAAAGAATTTACTGGGAATTTACTGAGTAATTTATTTAGAATTTTCTGAAAATTTACGGAGTAATCTACTGAGAATTTACTGGGAATTTACAGAGTAATTTACTGAGAATTTTGTGGAGTATTTACGGGCAATTTTCTAAGTAATTTACTGAGAATTTACTATTGAGTATTTAATGAGAATTTACTGGGAATTTATATAGTAATTTACTAGGAATTTACAGAGTAATTTACTGGGAATTCATTGAGAATTTTCTGACAATTTTTTTTACAATTTAATTAGAATTTACTGGGAATTTATATAGTAATTTACTCACAATTTAATTGGAATTTACAGAGTAATTACCAGAGAATTTATTGGGAATTTACTGAGTAATTTACTGAGAATTTACTAAGTAATTTAATAATTGTAACAACCCTCATTCTGACTTGGCCATACTGGCATACATTTATGGACGATCTTGTGTTAATATGTACATTTGCAAATCTTGTCTTGTTTTGATTGATTGATTGCTTGCATACTTTGTACTTGCCTGGTGTGTACCGAGGTCGTCTTAAGCCTAGGCACCTTTGAAACCTTTGCCACTTAGAACTATCTTAGGACCCCTTTGGTTGACCTCCATCTTCACCCTAGCATATTGGCCGAGATGTCACCATCTAGGCCGAGGTGCGTGTCGCCTAGGCCGAGATGTGCACCATCTGGGCCGAGATGTTGATATCTAGGCGTTCTAGATCCTTGATCCTTGCATGAGTGATTTTGTTCCTGGAATGGTATGACCTAGACCGAGGTGTGGCGCACCTAGGCCAGGGTGTGGCACAGCTTAGTCAAGTGTTGTCCTTCCAAGCCGATGTCCTTGTCCCTTGATTGCCGGAGTCTTGTTGTTGGCCGATGTCGTTACTTGCCGGTGTGTTCGTGCCGCCTAGCTTGCTGAGTACGCTTTGTCTTGGTCTTGTCTTGTCAAGTCAGTCACCTTTTTGAGTTGAGTGAATCAGCCGATGCCACGTGTCCCGACAGAGGGATTAAGTCAGTGTTTGTCATGTGAGGCATTTCATTTTCGTATCTTGTATCATATTTGTTTGAATGACCTCGGAAAGTCCTTTGTGCTGGAGGACTCTAAACTTTCGCAGCACCCTTGATTTGTACTCTAGTGTAAAAGGGCTACGGGCCTTTGTAACATAGGTCCCTCGTGCTGGAGGACTCTAAACTTTCGCAGCACATCTTGTCTTGAAAGTCCCTTGTGCTAGAGGACTCTAAACTTTCGTAGCACCCTTGTTTGAGATGCCTATCTTGCTTTGTCTTGTTTTGCCACGGACGGTTACTGTGTGGATATATGGCCGAAATGTTATTATTTGTAATATGTGATGATAGTAAGTATCCCTTGAAACTTTGAAGATCTGTTAGACGGGCGAGGTCCATTCCTTGTTATATATGTCTCATAATGTTTTGAAGGGACTTCGGCTATTATTCATGCAAACCCCTTTATTATTTATACCATTCACTGAGTATCCAAGCTCACCCTCTCTATATATATGTAGGTGATGAGCAAGAAGGCGGCGACGCCTAGATGTGAATCTGGAGCTTATTTTGGATTTTGATTATGTCAGCCTAACCTGTAATTACGTCGGCAGTCTTGAAAATTATGCTTCTCTATTTGTAATACTTGTATGTTGTATACGTCGGCATGAGAAGCTTTTTGATCAAGATGCGTGTTTTGTATACTTGTTTATGTCGGCAATTTTTGAAGCTTATGTATTTTGAACATGTCGGCTCGAGAAGCCTCTTTCCAAGATGTAAGATGTATTTTTGTACTTCATTTCTATTTGTATCCAAGTTGTAAAGCTATGTGAAGATGTATGCCATTTCATTTGACCTTTGCACTGCTCTTATGGACCACTTATATTTTAGATTATTGCTTCTGCACTTGTGAGCCCCCTATATCTATACTCTGGTTGTGTGTGAATTTTGGCAGTTGGCCTTCGGTAATCACGGATTATTGGCCATCACGGCACCAAACTATTAGGGGCGGTTTGGGGTCGTGACAGAATGGTATCAGAGCACAAGTTTCTTAGTATACGTTGTTCACACACTTTGAGTCCTAAAGAGCATAGGATTTCCCCTTAGAGGGAGTTAGTATTGCATCATATTACTTGCTATGTGAACAAGGTGTACATTGTCCCGGCATGCTTAACTGTTACTTGCCTACGTGATTACTTGCTCATTTTGTTTTAATGCCACATTTTGCGAGGAAGACCTCCAGTTGGCCGAGATCAGCCGGAGGACAGAATAGACAGGCTAGAAAGGCTGGTTGAAGGTTTGGCCCGCGAGTTAAGACAGACAAGACAGCAGTACGCTAGTGCTACATCGACTCAGGCTGAGCAGACGAACGGCCGGAATGTAATTCCACCTCCACCTCCTCCAGTACCACAAGTGCCCCCACAGCCAGCTTTATATGGGGACGGCACGATAGCTCTGATCAGAGAGTTCAAGAAAATGAAGCCACCAAGATTCCATGGGGGCATAGAACCGATGAAGGCCGAGGCTTAGGTTTTGGAGATGCAAAAGCTGTTTGAGATCTTTCCCAACACTGACACCCAGAAGGTGACGTTAGCTGCTTTTACACTAGATGACGACGCCCGCAGATGATGGATGATGGTTCGAGAAAGCAATCCAGACTTGACCTGGACCCGATTTCTAGAATTGTTTTACACCAAACATTTTCCCTTAAGTGTCTGGAATCGCAAGGCCACCGAGTTTCAGACGTTGACGCAAGGCAGTAGGACAGTAGCTAAATATGACCGTGCCTTTACCGAATTGGCAAGGTACGCACCCCACATTGTCAATGATGAATATATGAAGGCTAGGAAGTTCGAAAGTGGACTCCGTGGGCCGATACAAGACTGGGTCAACATGCTTAACATGCCGACTTATGCCGGAGTGTTGGACAAAGCTATTCTGGCCGAAGCCAACTTGAACAGATACCAAGGTACGGGAGAGAACCAGAGGAAAAGGCAGAGTTATGACAATCGCCGAGCGCAGTTTGGTACCAAGAAGAAGGCGAACGCCGGCAGTTCAAGCAACCCAAGACAAGAGAGTGGTACTAAGCCAATATGTTCCAGTTGTGGGAAGCCGCATTTCAGGGTCTGTCGTCGAGCGTCTGGGGTTTGTTACGAACGTGGTGAAGTAGGCCATTTTGTGCGGGACTGTCCAAAAACGGAGGCTGGGGAAAGTAAGAAAGATGAGAATACTTCGGGCTCCATGCAAAAAAGTAACGCTGGGAAAGGACCGATGAGACAAGGCAGAGTTTTTGCACTAGTACCAGGGGACACTCAAAATGCTGAGACGGTAGTGTCAGGTATGCTTTCGATTTGCTCTCAAAGTGCACATGTATTGATTGATTCGGGCTCTACGCATTCATTCATTTCTGCTAAGTTTGCCGAGAAGATTAATAGGAAACTAGAACCCCTTGATTATGTATTACCTGTATCTACTCCATCTGGGAGATCTATGTAATACCCCTGTTCTGCATTATGCTAATTGGGCCTTAATACGTATATGATTATGTGCTTGATACGATTTTGTGTGCCATTAAGTGAAAATATGTGGTTTTGAATTTCTATCTGTTCACCGTAAGAATATCTGTTTGACTACCTGCTTCGGAAATTAAATTGAAGGCCTTATCGGCCACAAAACTCAAAATTGATTGCACCATTGTGATTAGCGTAATTTTTATAGCCTACGGTGAAATTTAATTGGAAATTGATTCGGATCAGATTAAATCGATTCAATTATTGAATTAGTGCCCAATTACTTTATTGTTATTATATTGGAATTAGTGGGGCTTTATATAAGGGCCATTACACCTCAATTCCTCTCCTTTTTACACTTTGGCTGATTTTGAACTCAAGAGAGAAGAGAGGGTCGGCTAAGAGAGAGAGGGTGAAGAAAATTGGGGTTTTGATCCTAAAGCTTGAGTCATTTGAAGCTACACTCAAGAAATTGCCATAGATTGGAAGAATTGAGCCTCTAGGTAAGTAATTGACCTTGAATTCAAACGTTTGAATTTGTAATCTTGTGTGTTCAAGGTTTGTTTGTAATCAAGAGCATGATTGAGTTAGTTTTGTTGAAATTGAGGGTTGATATGTGCATGCATGTAAAGAACACCTATGGAATCACAAAATCTAGCATGTGAATTGTAAATTATGAAAGATTAAAAGTGTAATCCCACATGCAAGCATGTTTTTGTTGAGTTTCATGGGAATGAGCACTAATTGCATCATTAGAAGTGGAAATGAAATCAAGATTAGCATGCATGTTTGAAAGAATAAAGATATGTTGAATGTGAATGTTCGCAATTCATCATTATATTCTCTCTTTATATGTCTATATGTATGTATTGATTTATTATTGGTATGAGAAGATAGAAGCGGAAGCATACTTGACCAGCGTGTACAATATGAATGAAGGTCGTCTCTTGAGCATGTAGTTAATTGAATGGAGCAAGAGGTCGTTTTGATATAAATGAGAGTTGGACTTAGTTAGTTGTCGTGTGAGTATGAAATCCGGAGAGGGCCGTGTTTGTACTATCAGGGAATTGAACGGACCGACATGAATGTATGGGCCGAAGGCCATTTTGACTAGAAATGAAATGGGCCTGAGGCCGTTTTTGACAGAAAAGAATGGAGGCGAAGGCATTTCGAGGGTAGAAATAGGAAATGGGCCGAAAGAGCCGTTTTGAGCAGAAAATGATGGAGAAGAAGGCGTTTTGATAGAAATGAGTGGACCGAAGGCGCTTTGACATATATGAATGGACCTTGGTCGTTAATGATGGTGGCGCAACCTTTTGACATGATGAG
>NW_021027383.1:331616-347333 GCF_004153795.1 Camellia sinensis | reverse complement strand
ATGTGAATGGGCCGAAGGCCGTTTCGACATAAGTGAATGGGCCGAAGGCCGTTTTGCCATGAATGGAAACCCGAATGGGCCAAGGGCCAGAATGTTTGGAACTACAGTTACTTGATTTGCATTTCGTATAGTTATATATATCTGTTAAATAGAAGTATGAATTGGGCCCAAGGCCGTTTGGAACATGTTGTTCTACATTGTTATGTAACTTCTGTATTTGATTTGATATTATTCACTGCGCTATCGCTCATGCTCATTCATGTGTTTGTAGGTGAGCCAAGAGAAGTCCAGACCCAGCCTCAGTGAAGTCTGTATGGAACAACTAAGGTTTTGAGAGAGTCAGCCCTTGTGTCTCACGCACGAGACCCGTCTTCGCCCTTTTGTTATGTATTTACATTTTGTCAGGTTGGCGGAGTTTTGTATATGTCTGCTTATAGTTTTTATGGGTTGACTTAGTTTTGGATGATCCTGTCTGTACAGAACCTATGTCGCTATGTTTCTGTTGTGAGTTATTAACGTACATATGTATGGTTTGTTTTGATGTGCCATGTAAGCACAGCTCTATGGACAAAGTTTTAAATTTTGCTTCCCTTTTGGCCCCTTTACTCTGATGTGTTAAGTCTGTTTTGGTTTTGAGGCCGTAGGTAATCTTAGGATTACTGGCCGGTTACGTCCTTGACCCATGGGGGCGGGTTCGGGTCGTGACAATCTATGAATGTTGCATCCATCTATCGAGCATGTGTTGTTGTGATTGGGAATGTTGAACTGTTAGCCGACTTAATGCCATTGGACATAACCCATTTTGATGTTATATTGGGGATGGATTGGTTAGTGACAATCACGCGTCCATAAACTGTGTTTCAAAGAATGTCACGTTAAAACCCCCAAACCTAGCCGAGGTCACGTTTCAAGGAAAAGGGGTAGTATCCCCACCTTACTTAATTTCATCCATGAAAGCCTATAGACTGATCCAAAAAGGGTGTCAAGGTTATCTGTGTAGCATATTAAGTAATTTGAATGGAAGCGTTGAGTTAGCCGACGTCCCAGTGGTTAGTGAATTCCCCGATGTCTTTCCAAATGATTTGCCTGGTCACTTAGTTGATAGAGAGGTAGAGTTTGCTGTTGACATCGTGCAGGGTACCCAGCCCATCTCTAAAACACCCTATAGGATGGCCCCCGCTGAGCTTAAGGAATTGAAACTTCAACTGCAAGAGTTGCTCGATAAGGGTTTTATTAGGCCGAGCACTTCGCCTTGGGGAGCACCCGTCTTGTTTGTTAAGAAGAAGGATGGCACACTTCGTCTTTGTATTGATTACCGGGAACTGAATAAGGTAACCATTAAGAATAAGTACCCGTTGCCGAGGATAGACGATTTGTTCGATTAGTTGCAAGGAGCACGAGTCTTTTCCAAGATTGACCTTAGATCGGGCTACCATCAGCTTAAAGTCAAAGCCGAGGATGTTGAGAAGACCGCTTTTCGGACGAGGTATGGCCACTACGAGTTTTTAGTGATGCCTTTTGGAGTGACCAATGCCCCAGCGACCTTTATGGATTTGATGAATAGAGTCTTTAAACCATACCTAGATGAGTTTGTGGTGGTCTTCATCGATGACATATTGATCTACTCTAAGAGTAAAGCCGAACACGAGGAGCATTTGAGGCTTACCTTACAGACTTTGAGGGATCGGAAATTATATGCTAAATTTAACAAATGTGAGTTTTGGCTTTTCACTGTTTCATTTTTGGGGCATGTAATCGATGAGGAGGGTATTTCGGTCGATCCTAATAAGATTGAAGCCGTGGTGAATTGGCCGAGACCGGCTAATGTGTCCGAGGTCCGTAGTTTTCTGGGATTGGCTGGTTATTACAGGAAATTCGTAAAAGATTTCTCAAGGATTGCAACTCCGTTGACACAACTGACTAAGAAGGGAATAGCTTATGAATGGACTAAGGATAGGGAAGCAGCCTTCCAAGAGTTGAAGACGAGGCTAGTCGCAGCACCAATTCTTGTACTACCATCAGGTAATGAAGAGTTTCATGTCTATAGTGATGCTTCGCATAAGGGTCTGGGTTGTGTATTACTGCAAAGAGGTAAGGTTATAGCATATGCCTCTCGTCAGTTGAAGCCACATGAAAGGAACTATCCCACCTATGATTTAGAGTTAGCAGCCGTGGTATTTGCTTTGAAAATTTGGCGCCACTACTTGTATGGAGCTTCTTGTCAGGTTTTCACAGATCATAAAAGCTTAAAGTACTTGTTCACTCAGAAGGAATTGAATATGAGGCAAAGAAGATGGCTTGAGTTGTTGAAGGACTATGATATGCAGATCCAATATCATCCAAGTAAAGCTAACACCGTGGTCGATGCTTTGAGCAGGAAGATGGTTGGAAATTTGGCATGCCTAACCGCAATCTTAGTGGAGCCGACTATTGTTGAGGAAGTAAAGACAAGACAGATGGAGGACGAATTCTTGAAGAAGGTGGCCGATGAGATTGTTACAAAGCCGAGATCAAGGTACACCATAGAAAATCAAGTGCTCAAGTTTGAAGGAAGATTATGTGTGGCCAACATCCCAGATTTGAAAAGAAAAATTTTGCAGGAGGCTCATGGTTCTAAGTTTTCTGTCCACCTCGGGAACACCAAGATGTATCAGGATGTGAAGCAGACGTTTTGGTGGCCGAACATGAAGGGAGAGATAGCCAAGGTCGTGTCGCAGTGCCTGTATTGTCAACAAGTGAAAGCAGAGCATCAAAGGCCAGCAGAACTTCTTCAACCCTTGCCAATCCCTGAGTGGAAATGGGAGCACATCTCCATGGACTTTGTGGTTGGTTTGCCGAAGACACAAAAGGGTATGTATTCAATTTGGGTTATCGTGGATAGACTAATTAAGTCAGCGCACTTCTTGCCTGTTAAGACCACATTCAACGCTGATAAACTTGCTTTGTTGTATGTGAATGAGATCGTTAGACTTCATGGAGTGCCGATGTCAATTGTGTCAGATCGAGATCCGAAGTTGGTTTCCAGATTTTGGCAGAGTCTACAAAGAGCTTTCGGAGCCGAGTTGAGGTTTAGCACAACTTTCCATCCCCAGACTGATGGACAAACAGAGAGAATGATTCAAACACTTGAAGATATGCTTAGACTATGTGTACTGGACCTCTAAGGAAGTTGGGGAGTACATTTGCCTTTGGTGGAATTTACCTACAACAACTGCTATCAAGCTAGCATTGGCATGGCGCCGTATGAGGCACTATATGGAAGAAAGTGCAGGTCGCCGATATGTTGGACCGAGGTAGGAGACAAAGCTCTGCTTGGTCCCGAGTTAATTCAAGTAACAACCGAGAAGATTAAGCTCGTTCAGCAAAGGATCAAAACCGCACAGAGTTGACAGAAGAGTTATGCCGACCAAAGAAGAAGGGAATTAGAATTTGAAGTCGGGGACCACGTGTTCCTAAAGATTTCGCCGATGAAAGGAGTTACAAGATTTGGGAAGAAAGGTAAGTTAGCACCCCGTTACATCGGACCTTTTGAAATTCTTGAGAAGATTAACCTCGCTGCCTACAGACTTGCCTTGCCGCCAGGACTGAGCCAAGTCCATAATGTATTTCATGTTTCGATGCTGAGGAAGTATATTTGAGATCCGCTACATGTGATCGACTATTTCGGAATTGTAATAAATGAAGATTTAGGCTACGAAGAGAAGCCGATACGGATTATCGATAGGCAAGTGAAGCAGTTGAGAAGCAAGTCGATACCAATGGTGAAAGTCAAATGGAAGGAACATTACAGAGAAGATGCTACATGGGAAATGGAAGAGGAAATGAAAGTTCGACATCCAGAATTGTTTTTGGAACAAGGTAACTCAAGTTTGGGGACCAAACTTCTTTAAGGGGGGTAGGATGTAACAACCCTCATTCTGACTTGGCCATACTGGCATACATTTACGGACGATCTTGTGTTAATATGTACATTTGCAAATCTTGTCTTGTTTTGATTGATTGATTGCTTGCATACTTTGTACTTGCCTGGTGTGTGCCGAGGTCGTCTTAAGCCTAGGCACCTTTGAAACCTTTGCCACTTAGACCTATCTTGGGACCCCTTTGGTTGACCTCCATCTTCACCCTAGCATATTGGCCGAGATGTCACCATCTAGGCCGAGGTGCGTGTCGCCTAGGCCGAGATGTGCACCATTTGGGCCGAGATGTTGATATCTAGGCGTTCTATATCCTTGATCCTTGCATGAGTGATTTTGTTCCTGGAATGGTATGACCTAGACCGAGGTGTGGCACACCTAGGCCAGGGTGTGGCACAGCTTAGTCAAGTGTTGTCCTTCCAAGCCGATGTCCTTGTCCCTTGATTGCCGGAGTCTTGTTGTTGGCCGATGTCGTTACTTGCCGGTGTGTTCGTGCCGCCTAGCTTGCTGAGTACGCTTTGTCTTGGTCTTGTCTTGTCAAGTCAGTCACCTTTTTGAGTTGAGCGAATCAGCCGATGCCACGTGTCCCGACAGAGGGATTAAGTCAGTGTTTGTCGTGTGAGGCATTTCATTTTTGTATCAATCTTGCCTTTTTAGAGAGAGAAGCTCTAGTTAGAAGGAGGAGAAGTTTGAGATAGAGAAGGTGACTTCCAAGCTTGATCGTTAGAGCTTGAACCGTTAGATTCGAGTTTTGAGGTTAGAATCTTAACCTATTCTTGTTGTTCTTCTTCATCACCTAGCTGCATTGCACGATCAAACCTGTTTTGCACACCATTCACCGATTTAAAGTTGGTTTTAGAAAGAGAAAACGGTTTTCATGTGTTTTCGAAGAAAAGCCTCGTTTGATCCGAAAGTTTGCATCAAAGCTCATGCATTTGTGTTTGTTTGATAAGATCATTGAGTGTGGGTACCCAGGTCCACGTTTTTGTAGTTATAGCATGAAATCTCAGCTTTTGTATAACAAGTTTTGATCTTTGCATTCATCTTCCTCACGTTCATGTTCTTCAAGTTTTTCATGCTCATGTTCTTCATGTTTATCAAGAGGGAAACCCAGACTTTTCCCGACTTCACTGTTGAATGTGGCCGTCGAGGCTACACCTCGGCAAAGATGTGTGGGACCTCGGCCTGGACCTAGTAGTTGCCCAGCGTGTTTTTCCAAGGATAAGAAACTGTGTTGCAACTTGATTGACTTAGTTTTTGAAGAATGCCGATAAATTCCCATTAAATTCAAATTAAATTACTCAGTAAATTCCCAGTAAATTCTCATTAAATTACCAGTATATTCTCATTAAATTACTCAGTAAATTCCCATTAAATTTCCAGTATATTCTCATTAAATTTTCAGAAAATTCTCAGTAAATTACTCATTAATTTCTTAGTAAATTACTAGTAAATTCTCAGTAAATTCCTAATAAATTCTCATTGAATTACTCAAAAAATTCTTAGTAAATTACTCAGTAAATTACCAATAAATACTCAATTAATTCCCAGTAAATTCTCAGTAAATTATTCAGTAAGTTCCCTGTACATTCTCAGTAAATTACTCAGTAAATTCCCAGTAAAATCCGAGCAAATTCTCATTAAATTACTCAGTAAATTCCATGTAAATTCTAATTAAATTACTGAGTAAATTCTCAGTAAATTACTTAAAAAAGTCACAGTAAATTTTAGTAAATTCCCAATAAATTCTCAATAAATTAATCAAAAAAATATTAGTAAATTACTAAGCAAATTCAGAGTAAATTCTCAATAAATTACTGAGTAAATTTGTAGTAAATTCTCTGTAAATCACTCAGTAAATTCCCAGTAAATTTTGAGAAAATTATTGAGTAAATTCTTAGCAAGTTCTCAGAAAATTACCAGCAAATTCTCATTAAATTACTCACTAAATTCTCAGTAAATTCTACGTAAATTACTGAGTAAATTCCGATTAAATTCTCAGTAAATTACTCAGTAAATTCTCAGTAAATTCCCTGTAAATTCCTGAGTAAATTCTCAGTAAATACTCAGTAAATTCTCAGTGAATTACTGAGTAAATTCCTTGTAAATTCCCAGTAAATTCTCAATAAATTCCAAGTAAATTGTAACAACCCTCATTTCAGCTTAGTCATACTTGCATACAATTATGAATGATCTTGTTTTGGTATGTGCATTTGAAAATCTTGTCTTGTTTTGCTCGAATGTTGCTTGCATGCTTTGTTCTTGCCTGGTGTGTTGCCGAGGTCATCTTAAGCCTAGACACATTCGAAACCTTTTTCCATTTAGAACTGTCGTGGAATCCCTTCGGTTGACCCCCATCTCCACCCTGGCATATTGGCCGAGATGTCACCATCTAGGTCGAGGCGCGCGTCGCCTAGGCCGAGATGTGCATCATCTAGGCCGAGATGTTAATATCTAGGCGTTCTAGATCCTTGACCCTTGCACTAGCGATTTTGTTCCTGGAATGGTATGACCTAGACCGAGGTGTGGCACATCTAGGCCAAGGTGTGGCACAGCTTAGTCAAGTGTTGTCCTTCCAAGCCGATGTCCTTGCCACTTGCTTGCCGGAGTCTTGTTGTTGGCCGATGTCGTTACTTGCCGGAGTGCTCTTGCTGTTTAGCTTGTTGAATTGTCTTGGTCTTGTCTAATCAGTCAGTCACCTTTTTGCGTAGAGCCAACCAGCCGGTGCCACGTGTCCCAGCAGTGGGACTAAGTCAGTGACTGTCGGGAGAAGCATATCATTTTGTATCAAATCTTGCCTTTTAGAGAGAGAAACTCTAGGAAGGAGAAGGAGAAGTTTGAGCAAGAGAGAGAGAACTTCCAAGCTTCATCGTTGGAGCTTGAACCGTTAGATTCGAGTTTTGAGGTTAGAATCTTAACCTACTCCTGTTGTTCTTATTGACCATCTAGCTGCATTGCACGATCAAACCTGTTCGACACGTCATGCATTGATTTGGAGTTGGTTTTAGAAAGAGAAAATGGTTTTCATGTGTTCTTGAAGAAAAGCCTCGTTTGATCCGAAAGTTTGCAATAAGGCTCATGTTTTTGTGTTTGTTTTGATAAGATCCTTGAGTATGGGTACCCGGGTCCATGTTTTTGAATTCATAGCATGAGATCTTAGCTTTCGTAATAGCAAGTTTTGATCTTTGCATTCATCTTCCTCATGTTCATGTTCTTCATGTCCTTCATGCTCATGTTCTTCATGTTTATCAAGAGGGAAATCAAGATTTTTCCCGACTTCGCTTTTGAATGTGGCCGTCGGGGCCACACCTCGGCAAGGAGGTGTGGGACCTCGGCCTAGACCTGGTAGTTGCCTAGCATGTCTTCCAGAAATAAGAAACGGTGTTTTGATTTGATTTGACTTAGTTTTTGAAGAATGCCAAGGTCATTTGCATGCATACTAGACTTGTTTTGAGTAATGCATTCAATAGACTTTGCCGTGTGTTTGTAGGACTTGGACTTGCCTTGACCCCGACGTTTGACGACCTATGTGAGTGGTATTTTTAATAAAGCCATGTTATCAATGTTTTGATGAGCTTTGCTTTGCTTTGTTTTGAAAAGTATTTGTCAAGCATGAATGATTGTCCTTAGTTTTGTATCTTGTTTTATACTTGCTTTGATGACCTCCTCGGAAAGTCCCTTGTGCTGGAGGACTCTAAACTTTCGCAGCACATCTTGTTTTGAAAGTCCCTTGTGCTGGAAGACTCTAAACTTTCGCAGCACATCTTGTTTTAAAAGTCCCTTGTGCTGGAGGACTCTAAACTTTCGCGGCATATCTTGTTTTGAAAGTCCCTTGTACTGGAGGACTCTAAACTTTCGCAGAACATCTTGTCTTGAAAGTCCCTTGTGCTGGAGGACTCTAAAATTTCGTAGTACTCTCGTGTTAAAGGGCTACGGGCCTTTGTAACATAGGTCCCTTGTGCTAAAGGACTTGTAGCACCCTTGTTCGAGATATCTCCCTTGCTTTGTCATGTTTTGGCCACTGACGGTTTACCGCGTGGGTATGTTTGCCGGAATGTTATCATTTGTAATATGTTGATGCTAGTATGCATCCCTTGAAGCTTTGAAGATTAGTTAGATGGACGAGGTCCATCCCTTGTTATATAAAGTTTTGACTTGTATTGTTTTGAAAGGACTTCGGCTATTATTCATGCAAACCCTTTATTACTTATATCATTCACTGAGTATCCAAGCTCACCCTCTCTATATATATGTAGGTGATGAGCAAGAGGGCGGTGACGCCTAGATGTGATTCAGGAGCTTGTTTTGGGATTTTTGTTATGTCGGCATGACTTGTATTCATCTCGGCAATCTTGAAAAATATGCTTATTGATTTGTAATACTTGTATGTTGCATACGTCGGCTTGAGAAGCCTTTTGATCAAGATGTGTGTTTTGTATGTATGTTATGTCGGCAACGTGGATGTCGGCATTCTGGCAGGCTATGTTCCTTGACCTGTAGTTCGTACATTTTGTTTATGTCGGCTTGTGAAGCCTTTGTTAAAATGTAAGATGTAATTTGTACCTTGCTTCATTTGTAATTAAGTTGTAACCCATGCGAAGATGGTTGCTATCTCATTTGACTTATGCACAGCTCTTATGGACTAATCTGATTTGTATGTATCGCTTCTGTACTTGTGAGCCCTATATATTTATACTCTGTTGTGTGTGAATCTTGGAGGTTGGCCTTTGGTAATCTCGGATTACTGGCCATCACGGCACCAAACTACTAGGGGCGGTTTGGGGTCGTGACAGAATATTATCAGAGCACAAGTTCCTTAGTATATGTTATTCACACACTTTGAGTCCTAAAGAGCATAGGATTTCCCCTTAGAAGGATGTTAGGATTGCATCATATTGCTTGCTATGTGGACAAGGTGTGCATCATCTCGACATGCTTAATTGTTACTGCCTGCGTGTTTATTTGTTTATTTTTTTTAAAGTCGCACTTCGCATACTCATAGCATCATGAGGAGAGGTAGACCTCCAGTTGGCCGAGATCAGTCCGAGGACAGATTAGACAGACTGGAGAGGTTAGTTGAAGGTTTGGCCTGTGAATTAAGGCAGACCAGACAGCAGTACGCTAGTGCTACTTCGACTCAGGCCGAGCAGACAAACGGCCGAAATGTAGTTCCGCCTCCACCTCCACCTCCACCTCCACCTCCTCCAGTACCACAAGTGCCCCTACAGCCAGCTTTATATGGAGACGGCACGATAGCTTTGATCAGGGAGTTCAAGAAAATGAAGCCGCCAAGATTCCAAGGGGGTATAGAGCCGATGAAAGCCGAAGCGTGGGTTTTGGAAATGAAGAAGCTGTTCGAGATTTTTCCCAGCACCGACACCCAGAAGGTGACATTAGCAGCTTTTACACTAGATGACGACGCCCGCAGATGGTGGATGATGGTTTGAGAAAGCAATCCAGACTTGACCTGGACCCGATTTTTGGAATTGTTTTACACCAAGCATTTTCCCTTAGGTGTTCGAAATCGCAAGGCTACCGAGTTTCAGACTTTGATGCAAGGCAGTAGAACAGTATCTGAATATGACCGTGCCTTTACCTAGTTGGCGAGGTATGCACCCCACATGGTCAATGATGAATATATGAAGGCTAAGAAGTTTGAAAGTGGGCTCTATGGACCGATACAAGACCGGGTTAACATGCTCAACATGCCGACTTACGCCGGAGTGCTGGACAAAGCCATTCTGGCTGAAGCTAACTTGAACAGATACCAGAGTTCGGGAGAGAGTCAGAAGAAGAGGCAGAGTTATGACAATCGCCGAGCACAGTTTGGTACCAAAAAGAAAGCGAATGTTGGCAGTTCGAGCAACCTAAGGCAGGAAAGTGGTACTAAGCCAACATGTTCAAGTTGTGGGAAGCCACATTTCGGGGTCTGTCGTCGGGCGTTTGGAGCTTGCTATGAATGTGGAGAAATAGGTTAATTTACTGAGAATTTACTGAGTAATTTACTGGGAATTTGCTAGGAGTTCACTGAGTAATTTATTGAGAATCTACTGGTAATTTACTTAGAATTTACTTGGAATTTACTAAGAATTTGTTGGGAGTTCACTGAGTAATTTAATGAAAATTTACTAAAAATTTACTAAGTTACTAAGAATTTACTGCTAATTTACTGAGAATTTACGGGAAATTTTTTGATTAATTTACTGAGAATTTACTGAGTAATTTCATGAGAATTTACTGGAAATTTACTGAGTAATTTACTGAGTAATTTCATGAGAATTTACTGGAAATTTACTGAGTAATTTACTGGGAATTTACTGAGTAAGTTACAGGGAATTTACTCAGTAATTTACTTAGAATTTGCTAAGAATTTACTGGGAATTTTGCTGAGAATTTACTGGGAATTTACTAAGTAATATACTGATAATTTACTTGGAATTTACTAGAAATTTACTAAGTAATTTAATGGGAATTTACTGCATTTTTACTGAGAATTTAATGAGTAATTTACTGGGAATTTACTGAGTAGTTTATTGAGAATTTACTACGAATTTACTAGGAATTTACTTAGTAATTTTCTGAGAATTCACTTGGAATTTAATAAGAAATTTACTGGGATTTTACTTACTAATATACTGAGAATTTATTAAAAATTTACTAAGTAGTTTAATGAGAATTTACTGGAAATTTACTAAGTAATTAATGAGAATTTATTAGGAATTTACTGAGTAATTTACTAAGAATTTACATATTAATTTACTGAGAATTTATTGGGAATTTACTGCGTAATTTCCTGAGAATTTACTAGGAATTTACTGAGTAATTTACTGAGAATTTACCTGGAATTTACTGAGTAATTTACTGAGAATTTACCGAAAATTTACAGAGTAATTTTCTAAGTATTTATTGGGAATTTACTCCGTAATTTATTAGGAATTTACTGAGTAATTTACTAAAAATTTACTGGGAATTTTGCTGAGAATTTACTGGGAATTTACTGAGTAATTTACGGAGAATTTTCTGGAAATTTACTGAATAATTTACTGAGAATTTATAGAGTAATTTACTGAGAATTTACTGGGAATTTATTCAGTAATTTACTGACAATTTATTAGGAATTTACAGAGTAATTTGTTGGGAATTTACTCAGAATTTACTCTAAATTTACTCAGTAATTTACAGAGAATTTACTTGGAATTTACTGGGAATTTACTGAGTAATTTACTGGGAATTTACTGTGTAATTTACGGGGAATTTACTCAGTAATTTACTGGGAATTTATTAAGTAATTTACTGAGAATTTACTGAGAATTTACTGTGAATTTACTGAGTAATTTACTTGGAATTTATTGGGATTTTACTTGGAATTTACCGGGAATTTTCTGAGTAATTTACTGGGAATTTACTAAGTAATTTTCTAAGAATTTACGGGGAATTTCACAGAGAATTTACTTAGAATTTACGTGGAATTTACTGAGAATTTAATGGGAATTTTTTGAGTAATTTAACGAAAATTTACTGGAAATTTGCTGAGTAAGTTATTGAGAATTTATACGGAATTTACTAATTACTTTATGTAGATCGCCCGAACTCCACTTTGCGCGCGAGGGCACGAATTGGGTTCTAGCTACTACAGTTCGGACTCCTGTCATGGTTCTGAATCTAATCTCACAAAGTGCAATGTAAGACTGATAAATCACCAAAGAGTCCAAATCGTTTTAGAAAATCGATTTTGATTAAGAAGTGCCAAACATGGACTGCTTTGCCAAATTTCAGAGTTGCCACCTAAATATTTTGTTTTGGAAAATTTAGGAAACCCTGACTCGTGCCTAAGGCCACGTGTCCGTCATCACCAAAGTTGCCTCGACTCGGGAACTTGGGTACAAGAGGAAAGGTCCTGAAATGAGCACCTCCGCTCCCCCGATCAAAGGATCGGCCTCTACTAACATGATATGTTGTTTTTGAAAACACATGTGTTCTTATTCCGATTATTAATCTAAAATTACTATGTGATGCGTACAGCATACAAGTATAGACTCAATCGCTCAATTTGGAACAAAACATCTCATGTTTGTTTTTTTTTAAAATCTCGTGCCTAAGGCCACGTGTCCGTCATCACCAAAGTTGCCTTGGCTTGGGAACTTGGGTACGAGAGGGAAAGGTCCTGAAATGAGCACTCCCGCTCGCTCGATCAAAGGATCGGCCTCTACTAACATGATATGTTGTTTTTGAAAACACATATGTTCTTATTTCGATTATTAATCTAAAATTACTATGTGACGCGCACAGCATACAAGTATAGACTCAATCGCTCAATTTGGAACAAAACATCTCATGTTTGTTTTTTTTGAAAATGGTTTGAAGTTGCTACTCGTAAGTAGGCTAAGTCGCGGATTTGCCACCCTCAAGTGAGCTTAAAACATGATGATTTGCCACTTCAAGTGGGCTTAAAACTCACATTTGACAAATTGTTCCAATTTAAGCAATGAAGCCTTCATCCACAAGCATTCATGCAGTTATAACAGTTAAGCAGATAGCCTCATGGTAAGCATGTTAACATGGCAACATACACACTTACGCAGTATGCTAAAGCGTAAACACTCACAGTGTACTCCGAGCCAAAAAAAAAGGAAGCTAGTTAGTAATCAATGCATGACCCTAGCTATGTTAAAATGCCTAATGCAACACATGCAAAAATGCAACTAAAATAGGCTCGGCTATCTAGAATTGCATATGAATGCAACAATTTGATATATGTATTCAAATAGGAATTGAAATACAATGCAGTTTGAATAATGTGCCAAGCCCGGTGCATGCAAGACGAATAAATGATGCACGCATGCGAAGCATAAGGTATGCTAATTGAAATATGTCCTAAACTAACCGTCGAAAGCGGTAAGTAAAAGGGAGAAAGAAATGAGGGTTGGAAGACATGCACACACACACGCACCCTTATTACAACATTTGCCCTCTCGACAGAGGGTCCGAATAATAAGCTAAGCTAAATATAAGCTAAGCTAACAATTAATCTAATTATGCTAATTAGACTAATTATTACACAACATAAATTGAATAACTAGCTACAACTAATTATTACATCACTTTAACTAATTAAACAAATTAATTAAGTTACAAAACCAACTAAGTAAGAAAAAGAAGCTAAATTAGGCTGCCACAGCTCTGCCTCGGAATAATGAATGATGCATGTTCAGTCGGCTTCGCTCGAAAATCCATTACCATGTCCCCAATTGCCTCTGTTTGCATTTGGTTTGATCTCTGAAAATTGCACAATCTCCATAATGCTTATTTTCTAACACAGGGACCTCCTGGTGGACTGTCGACCAAAAAAGGTGGTTGTAGACCACCTGTGGACCAGAAAAACTGGTTGTAGGCCAGAAATTCTGCTAAACTCCAGTTTTGCTGCAATAGAGAACAAGAAGGGACATAGCAGTGTATTTGCAAGATATGTGTGCACAACCACCCTCCCTATCATTTCTCAAGCTCAAGGGGGTGTGGTACTCGACTCTCGGGCCACCAACCGAGATCAACATCCGATCCAAACACAATGCAATGCAATAACATTCCAAACATAATGCAATGCAACAACATGCTAATCAACAACATGCAAACAACATGCGTATCTATCAATGCTGGAGTGGTATGCACAAGTCCTATCATGTGAACAATGCATGCATGGCATATTTGGAGGCCAAAGCATCAAAGCAAGTAAAGAGCATTATATAAGAGGCAAGCAATACAATGCTCAATGGACTTAAACCAACCACAAACAGACCTCATGCATGCCCAAACAATGGCCAAAATGTGCTGAAACTTAAACACCAGAAGCAAGAAAAACATGCTCAACTCATGGCTCACAAACAAGGCAAAAAGCTCAACCCTCAAACGCATTGAAAGAGTGATAAATATGGGATTATAGCAAAGACATAGGCTCTGAAATTACATTCCAAATGATGCCATATCATGCACACATCACAAATGAGGCATGCTAAGAGGCTCAAAGCTTAAGGCTAGCAAAGGCACTTGTACCATAGCCATATCAAGCAAGCCCCAAAGGGCCAAGGTGACTCAAAACAGTCCCAAGGCAAGTCAAAACAATGCCAAAACATGCATGGAGTAGAGCTAACGCATGCTAGAATGGGAGGCATAAAGCATGACGTATGCAAGGCCAAAGAGTGGGATTACACTACACATACCAAAACCAAGCATGAGGTGGCTTCACTAACAAAAATCAAAGTTGTGATATGGAAAAATAACACCAAAAACATGTTGAGATGGTAGCCCAAAAGCTTAGGCAAACATGCATACGTATTGGCTCATAAACGAGGCATGAGGCTCAACTTCTCAAAAGTGATGAAAGAGCGATACATATGAGAGTATGACAATGAAACATGCTCTGAAATCACATACAAAATGATTCCAAGGCATGCAAACAACTCGAGCAAAGCATGCTAGAAGCCTTAGACAATAAGCTAGTGAAGGCATTTGCACTATAGCTATACAAAACATAAGCCATATGACCAAAACAGCCTAAAACAGTCCTAAAACATCCTAAATGAAGTTCTAAAACATGCTTGAAATAAGCTAAGAATGGCTAGACTTAGAGGCCAAAACAATAGCACATGTTAGGCAATTTAGCACAATTGCACTACAAGCATACAAAGCAAAGCTCGAATGATCAAACCGGCTCAAACAGAGTTCAAGCATGCTAAAATATGAGCAAAAACATACTGGAGTGGAGCATACATATGCTAGATTAATAAGCTAAACCATCAAGTAAGCTAGGCTAGCATGCAAGTTTACACTACAAGTGTATAAAGCATACAAGAGGTGACCAAATCAGCCCAAAACAGAGTTATGGAAGGTCCTAAAAGTCACAAAAAAAGTGCTTGAACTAAGCTTAAAAAAAGGAGAAATACATGCTCTTTTGATGGGCCATCAACACAAGTAAACAAGAGAATATGAAGGGGGACAACCCCCTCCTATTTGGGGCCTCAAAACCACCTTTTCACCACTAAAATTCCTTTGGAATTCAGTGGTTTAAAGGCCAAAAAAGTTGGTTTGAAAGGTGGTCAAAGATGGCTCAAAAGGCTTTACAAGCCAAGGAGCAAAATGGAGGAAAATCCCCTAGCCAAACAAGGCACAAACCAACACTTTAGGACTGAAAAACAGAGGAAAAACAGAGATTTTTGTAGTTCAACACCACCCCAAAAACAGCCCCAAAGTAGTGTGAAAAGATGGCCAAGCAAGCATGCAAAATAAGCTAAAAGGGAGAGAGTTCTTACCCTTGATGCACAACTGCAAAACAAGCACAAATTCTGAGCTAAAACCACCTCAGGAGCTCCAAATGATCCTCAAAGAACCTCAGCCCAATGGTGGTTAAGTTTGCTCAAGGGTCTCCTTGCAAAGTGTAGAGGATTCTGAACTTAAGGCTCAAAACAAGAAGAGAGAGAGGCTTCTAGAGGGAGGGGCTGGAATTTTTGCTCTTCAAAATTCTAGAGAGAGAGACTTTAGAGAGAGAGAGGCTCCCCGTGACATCCCTGTTCTGTATTATGCTAATTGGTCTTTAATTTGTTTATGGTTATGTGTTTAGCATGGTTTTGTATGCCATTATGTGAAAATATGTGGTTTTGAATTTCTATCTGTTCACCGTAGGAATATCTGTTTGATTAACCTGCTTCGGAAATTAAATTGGAGGCCTTATCGGCCACAGAACCCGAAATTGATTACGCCGTTGTGATTGGCATAATTTTTAGAGCCTACGGTGAAATTTAATTGAAAAAAA
>NW_021027383.1:266730-323852 GCF_004153795.1 Camellia sinensis | reverse complement strand
TAGCTTCTGAAATTTTCATGCTAGCATATCATCTTGCCATGTCTTGTTAGAGTGGCATTTGGTGCCTTAGGGTCGGTCCTCGGTTTGCGTGCATGTGTGCACGCATTTTGGTCATCTCATTTTCATACCGGGCGAAAGGGGGTGCTCATAGCTGACCTTCCCCGATCGTACCCAAGCTCCCGAGCCGAGACAACTCCGGTGATGACGGACATGTGGCCTTCGGCACCGAGTCAGGGTTTCCTAAATTCTCCCATAAAAAATATTTAGGTGGCGACTTTGTATCTGGCAAAGCAGTCCATGTTTGACACTTCTTTTCAAAAAATCTATTTCTCAAAACGATTTGCCAGATTTGGACTCTTTGTTCAAGATTAAGAACCGCAAACAAAATCGAGTCCGAACTGTAGTAGCGAAGGGCCCCACGCGGGCGCATCTACATATAGGTGCACAAGTCAGTGCGATGTAGGTTGAAATGCACAAGACAGTGCTATGCAGGTGTGTGCACAAGACAGTGCAATACAATGCACTAACAAGTGCAGGTAAAGTGCGCAAAACAGCGCGATGCAATGCACTAACAAGTGTAGGTAAAGTGCGCAAAACAGCGCGAGTGCAATGCACTAACAGGTGCAGGAAAGGTGCGTGAAACAGCACGAGCAATGCACTAATAGGTGCAGGAAAGGTGCGCTAAATAGCGCGAGCAATGCACTAACAGGTGCAAGAAAGGTGCACGAAATAGCGCGAGCAATGCACTAACAAGTGCAAGAAAGGTGTGCAAAATAGTGCGAGCAATGCACTAACAGGTGCAAGAAAGGTGCGCAAAAAAAAGCGTGAGGGTAAATTGCAGGATTTTAAGGTCTTCTAGACCAAGTGAGCGCACAAGACAGTGCAAGTACATTCAAACGCACCACCCGCGAAACTAACAAGTCAAATCACATTTTGTACAGAAAGGAGATCAGAAAAAAACATGCAATCTTCACTGTGCCTCACACAAGAAAGACTAAAAGCGACTATCGGGAACACCCAAAGTCTCAAATGAAACACCTCCTAGCGTATCAAACACAAAAGGAGAAGGACTGTGCAAGAAAGCGTAGTCATCCAAACGCGTGTCAAACGCGAGAGGAGAAGGGCATCCAAACGCGTGTCGAACGCGAGAGGAGAAAAGGTAACCAAACGCGTATCAAACGCGAGAGGAGAAAGGGTAACCAAACGCATGTCAAACACGAGAGGAGAAAGGGAACCAAACGCGTGTCAAATGCGAGAGGAGAAATGGTGCATAACAATGCATGGGAGACGTGCATAACAATGCAAGTAGAGCGGTGCATAACAATGCGAGTGGAGCGTGCATAACAATGCAAGTGAAAAGGTGCAAAACAATGCAAGTGAAACGTGTGCATAACAATGCAAGTAGAACGGTGCATAACAATGCAAGTGAAAAGGGTGCATAACAATGCAAGTGGAACATGCATAACAATGCAAGTAGAACGGTGTATAACAATGCAAGTGAAACGTGCATAACAATGCAAGTGAAAAGGGTGCATAACAATGCAAGTGAAACGTGCATATATATTCTGTGCACAATAATCAATGCATATTCGATGCAATATGCTCAATGAAGAAGTGCGCGTCTTGGCAAGACTGATCCAGTTGTGACCTCCAATTTACCTCTCGGAGGGGTTACAATATATTTCAAAAAGGATACACCTCGTGCATGCCAACTGACGATGAGCTACGCATCGAAGACATGAGTTGAAACTTCTGCAAAAGCATTGTGAGTGGGTTCTTCTTGCACTTTCTTGATTATACTTCCAAACCGCAGTTACTACCTTTCCTTCCTGGCCATGTTCACAACTTTCCCTATTCTCCAACGAGGTGACATACTAGGTTGGTTTAGTATCCAGAATTGAGGCGCATACCCGCTACCTCAACCTATGGGGCTTCCATACAGATTTCAAGCCGGGGATACTGTAGACCGCCCGGAACTCCTCTCCGTGCGCGAGGGCTCGAATTGTGGTTCTTAGCTACTATAGTTCGGACTCCTGTCACGGTTCTGTATCTAGTCTCACAAAGTGCAATGTAAGACTGATAAATCACCAATGAGTCCAAATCCGGCAAATCGTTTTGGAAAATCGATTTTAATCAAGAAGTGCCAAACATGGACTGCTTTGCCAGATTTCAGAGTCGCCACCTAAATATTTTATTTTGGAGAAATTTAGAAAACCCTGACTCGTGCCTAAGGTCACGTGTCCGTCATCACCAAAGTTGTCTCGGCTCGGGAACTTGGGTATGAGAGGGGAAGGTCATGCAATGAGCACCCCCACTCGCCTAATCAAAGATCGGCCTTTACTAACATGATATGTTGTTTTTGAAAACACATGCGTTCTTATTCCGGTTATTAATCTAAAATTACTATGTGATGCGTACAGCATACAAGTATAGACTAAATCGCTCAAGTTGGAACAAAACATCTCATGTTCATTTGTTTTTCGAAAATGGTTTGAAAGTGCTACTCGCAAGTAGGCTAAGTGCAGATTTTGCCACCCTCAAGTGGGCTTTAGAAAACAACATGATTTGCCACTCTCAAGTAGGCTTAAAACTCGCATTTCAATGAATTGTTCCAATTCAAGCAATCTAACCTTCATCCACAGGCATTCATGCAATTAAACACTTAATCACATAGCCTCATGGCAAGCATGCTAACATGGCAATACTTACACGCATGCAAGGATGCTAAAGCGCAAACACTCACAGTGTACTCCGAGCCAAAACAAAAGCTAGTTAGTAATCATGCATGATCCTAGCTATGTCAACAATGCCTATTGCAACACATGCAAAGTGCAACTAAAGATAGGCTTGGCTATTCTAAGATGTCATGTGAATGTAACTTGATAGCACGTATTCAAATTGGTATTGAAATACTATGTAGTTTGTATGATGCGCCGAGCCCAGTGCATGCAAGACAAATGAATGATGCACGCATGCGAAACATAAGTATGCTAATTGAAACATGCCCTAAAACTAACCACTGAAAGCGGATAAGTAAAAGAGAGAAAGAAATGGGGATTAGAAGACATGCATCACACACACGCACACTTATTACAACAGTTGTGCCTTCTCGACGGAGGGTCCGAATAATAAGCTAACTAGCTAATCTAAGATAATTAAACTAATTATTACAAAACAGAAATAATTAACTAACGAGTTAACTAATTAATACAAAACGAAGCTAATTAACTAACAAGTTGACTAACTAGTTATTACAAACACAAATGAATAGCTAAGTACATTAACTACTTATGTACAAAAACAAAGCTTTAGCTAGCTTAAGAAAAGCCACTAAGTAAAGCAAATAGAAAGGGCCTCGGGGCGAGAAGCGCATGCATGCTCGGTCGTCTCGTGCGGAAATCCATCACGATGCCCCAACTTGCCTCTGTTTTCAATTGTTCTCAGAACACTGTATAAAGCTCCAGATAGCTTTTGCTTCACCATGGGAACCTCCAGAAGCATTGCCGACCACTTATTGGTGTTGCCAACCACCTGCCGACCACTTACCTTTGTTGCAGACCAGAAAAAGTGGTCGGCCAGCCACTTTTACTGGTCTGCCAACCAGAAAATGCTGCACTTCTCTAGTTCGCTGCAACAGAGACCAAGAAGGGGCATGGCAATGTATTTGCAAGATATGTGTGCACAACCACCCTACCTATCATTTCATGATCTCAAGGGAGTGCGGTTCTCGACTCTCGGGCCACCAACCGAGCATCGCAATGCATGATGGCCGAGAAGCCAAGATTGCACGAATCAATATAAGTGAATGCACAAATAACACATAAAGCCTTAACCTCTATCATGCATGATCAAGAGGGTCGGTGACCGAGAAATGAGGCACGTTTCATCACTTCAAGTATGAAACGTCCCTCGTTTCTCGTGTTTGGACTAACACCCTATCCAAACACAATGCAATGCATGCACATGGAAATACAATGCAATGCAACATGAGCATGGCAAGTATAATGTAAACAACATGAGCATGCAACCATATAATGCAATGCAACAAGCATGCAATAACATAATGCAATGCAACAAATATGCAAACATGCTATTCTACCAATGCTAGGATGGCATACACAAAATTCCAAACACAATGCAAGGCATGCACAGACTATGCAATGCTTGCATATGCAAACAACGTGGAATGTAACAACATGCGAATAACATGCAAACAAACATGCTCAATGGACTTAAACCGAATATGGACAGACCTCAATCATGCCCAAAACAGTGGCCAAAATGCATCAAAACTAATGCACAAAAGGGCCAAGAACACATGCTCATGTGAGGGCCCATCAACTAAGCATAACAACACAACTCTCAAACATGATCAAGGAGTGACAAACATGGAAGTGTGACAACACTAAATGCATTGAAATCATGTATAAAATGGCGCCAAACCACTCAAACAACACAAGTATGGCATGCAAGAGCCCTTAAACATGAAAGCTAGTGAATGAGACTACACAAGAGGCATGCAATGCATGGCACAAATGGATGAACCAGCCACAAATAGAGCTCAATTAGGTCAAAAAAAAGACCAAAACATGCTAAGAGGGGAGCTCAAAGGTCTAGGCATGCATGCATACAAGCTAGGCCACAAACAAGGCAACAATGGCATGACCCTTAGAGGCCCTCAAAGAGTGAAAGAAATGGGAACATGGCAATGCTATATGCTCTGAAATAACATGTAAAATAATGCCAAATCATGCACATGTTACAAATGAAGCATGCTAGGAGACTCAAAGCTTGAAACTAGCATAGGCACTTGCACTATAGCTATGCAATACATGAAGCATATGGCCAATTCAACCCAAAATAGTCCTAGAGCATGCCAAAACAATGAGAAAACATGCGTGGACTAGAGCTAAAACAAGATAGCATGAAGGGCATAAAGCATGGAATATGCAAGGCCAATAAGGAAGGTTATACTACACCAACCAAAACCAAGCATGAGATGACTTTACCAATAAAAATCAGAGTTATGGCATGTCAAATTAACACAAAAAATGGGCTAATACCAAGTCAACACATGCTAGAATAACAACCTCACTCATTAGGCATGCAAGACTAGTAAAGAGGACTTACACTACAAGTGTAAGAAGCAAATGAGGGATGACGTAACCAACCAAAAACAAAGTCATATCATGGAAAAATAAGACCCAAAACACACTGAAATGGTGGTCCAAAAGCCTAGGCAAGATGGCATACACATGGGCTCTTTTTTAAGGCATAAAGCATGAACCCTCCAATGCATTGAATAAATGAAAGATGTGAGGACATGGAAATGAAACATGCTCTGAAATCACATAACAAATGATGCCAAATCATGCAAATAGCCCAAGCAATGCATGCTAGTGGACTCAATACACAAAGCTAGTAAGCAAGAATGCATTATGGCTATACAAAGCAATGCATGCATGACCAAAATAGCATGAATCATAGCTTAATCATGGTAAAACGTGAGTAAAAGCTTCTTGGAGTTGAGCCAAAAGCATGCTAGAATGATGGCCAAAAGTATGATGCATGTTAGGCTAGATTCCAAGATTACACTACAAGTGTAGAATGCATGCAAATGGTGACTCAACCAAGCTAAAACAGAGGTATGCCATGTCAAAATAGTACCAAAAACAAGTTGAGAATAAGCCAACACATGCTAGAAAACCATGCTCAAACATGAGGCATACAAGGCAAGCACACAAGACACAAGGAGAAGGGATGACCCCCTCCTATTTGGGACCTCAAAACACACTTTCCACCACTGAAATTCCTCTGTGTTTCAGTGGTGAGAAGGTCAAAAGGAGGTGGTCCCAATAGCTTAAAAGGATAGCACAAAAACAAGGCCAAACAAGGCACAAGAGGGGGTAGGCCACCCCCAACACCAGCAAGGCCTTAAACAAACATGTTAAGCCTTAAAAAATAGAACTTTTTGTAGTTAAAAGTTAGGCCTAAATCATCATGCAAATAGGGCCAAAAGCTTAAACAAAAACCAAGGTTTAAGGGGTTAGAAACTCACCCTTGTAGAACAACTTCAAGGCTGCAACTCCAGCAACCTTTTAGAGCTCAAACCAATCCAAAAACACCAAAACCAGCTTCTAGGTGCCTCAGCTCCAAGAGTATGGTGTTTCACTATGTGTTTGTGTGAAAAAGTGTGAAGAAACTACACTTTTGAGCACAAATATGAAGCAAAGGAGCAATATAGAGACAAAGATGTATGTATAGCTCTCAGCCACTTTTTTCTGAACCTGGAGAAGGGAGGGAGGGCCTCCCTTTTATAGAAAAACATGTAACAAGCTTGTTGAGGAAGCTAAGAGCTCCAAGCCATCCCTCCATACACGTGTATGGATGATGGTTTCTGTGTTCACCAGCTGTCATAGCTGGCAAGAAAAAATCTTCAGAAAGGTGCAGGAAAGTTGCCAACCACTTGAAGTGGTCAGCCAGCTACTCACATTGGTCGGCCGACCACCACAAGTGGTCTGCAAGGAGACCAAGTGGTCGGCAGGGTGGGGAAGGTGGTCTGCACACAAAAAGCAAGGTGGTGGCATGGCTGCCGACCACTTTTGGTGGTCCAAGGACCACCAAGACCAGTTGGCCGACCAGAAAACTGGCTGGCGGGGAAGAAAAGTGATTTTCAGGGAGAGAAACTGGTCTCCAACCCTTATTCTACCCTCCAAGCAAGGAAAACAAGGTTTGTGCCAAAAAAAAAACCAAAAAGGATGAAAGACGAAAGTCCGCGTGTCAAGGCACGCAGCCGGAAGCCTTGAAAACTAGTCTACGAGCACCAAAAGTGGCCTACGAGGGAAAAGTGGTCTATGGCCACAAAAAGTGGTCTACAAGACCTGTGTGTCCCTCTAGGCAAAGGCAACAAGGCATGGTTCGAAAACCGAGCCAAGAGGAGAACATTAAGCGGTCCCGAGACAAGGCGCGCGGCCGAAGACTCCGAAAATTGGAAACTAGTCTCCAAGGGAGAAAAGTGGTCTACGACCACAAAAAGGTGGTCTACAGACCTCCCTCTCCCTCTAGGGAAAGGAAAACAAGGTTTGGTTCAAAACCAAACTAAAAGGGAACCAAGACAAGGCACTTGGCCGAAGGCTCCGGAAACTGGAAACTGGCCTACCAGAGGGAAAAGTGGTCTACAGACCTCTCTCTCCCTCCAGGCGAGGTCAACAAGTCTTGGTCCGCAAATTGAGCCAAAACACAAAGAGTTTAGAGGCCTGGAGGTAAGGCACTCAGTCGAAAACTCTGGAAACTCGAAACGAGCACAAACATGCGCGATCACCGAGCGCTCAATCGATGACGTCTGAGTCTTAAGGTCGGTCAAAAATGGGATGTCTGCAGATACAACCCTAGGTATTTAAACCAGACTTTAGTCTCAGAAATCCCGAACCTTTACGTTCTAGGCATTAGCCATTCGAACTCTAGTTTTCACCGTCACAGTTGGTCTCCTAGGAACTCATTGCAAACACAGCCAAGATGGCTTTGGCAGGAAAATGGTGCTCAGGGAGAGCACTTCTGATCGCCATTCTGGCTTGAAGCAAACTTGATCTTGAGCTTAAGGTAGAGGCGCACTCATACTTCGGAGCATTGACAATACCTGAAGAGGTACATACGGAATGCAATGACAGAACTTACTGAAGTTGAAACAAACTCAAATGCCTGACGTTTTCCCTCTTTTCTTTTGCTTTGCAGTCTGGAACCCATATAGCTTCAAATAGGTCCTGGTTTTACTATTTTTACATGTCCTGGGTTGAATCCTGCAGTTTTATGAAAGAACAAATTCTGTTTTGCACAAATGTGGAGAATGACACAGCACTCTAAGCACAAAACGATTTATTTTTGAAATTGGAATTGAGAATGAGTTTTTGATCGGGTATTGAGCCTACGACTAACTACAGCAAAAACTACTCAACAACGGAAAACAAAGGTAAAACAACCTAAACACATCTATTGAAGCTCGAAACGACTCAAAACAAGAATCGAGACAAACAAAAACACAGCAAAACACAAGACTCAAATGTGTTCCAAAGGCGAGAGACCTCTCGGTTGATGGGGAGCCCACAGTTTCTTTGGGTACTATTTCCCACCCTTTCTCATTTGTGATTCTCTCATCACTCTGGCACTCAATCTCTATTTTTCTGACCTTTTTCTCTCAGTGCACATCTCTCTATTCTTTAATCTCTCTTCTTTTTTATCCCTCCCCTGGGTGGTTGATGGATAAATAGGAAGTTGCGGGCTCTTGCCCCTAGCATTCCGCTAGATTCTTCTTCTTCTGCTCACAACAGTGAACTTTTCCACAAAGGGGTTGCGCTACAACTGCGTGTGTAGCAAATCTGCAGCTGACATCAGTTGATAACGCCCTTGGCCAGTTCAAATGTGACCAGACCTTTTCGAATAAGGGAGTGGAATATCCTACTCTTTTTCCAGTTCGTGCTTCGTACTTGACTTGATACCTTACTGCGCGGAGGATGAGAGAACTTTTGGCTCTTTGCTGTTTGCTTCAGTTATGCCCTTTTCTGGCAGGTAGAGTGCCCTTTCTGGCAAGTATGTTGATAATGGGGAAAAGACAGAACACGTAACTCAACTATGCCCCTAGTTCATCATTTTGATCATTTTTTTGTTTTGGCTTTCTACTAAAACAATTTTGACCAATATGAGAGTTAGATTAACATACTTGTTCAACTTTTTGATTTAAAATCATGCAAGTCAGGCTATGAGCACTGAAAAATTTCTTTTTTCGGGTCCAAGAAATTGTCTAGTTTTGGAAAAATGGAATAATTTTCGAGAGAAAATTAGTCAACCTCATTAAAAATTCGCAAAAACTGTTTTTACAAATGGCCACTGCTCAACCAACACTGTAGACACCCCATTTTTGACCGTCCTCAAGACTTGGATATGCTTGCAGGTACATCCAATGACAAGTTCGATTGTTCGTTGAGTATTCGAGTTTCGCGGCAGAACGTCACAGGTTTGAACTTTCCAAACCCTGTATTCTTTCTGTCTCATTTTTGGACCATGTGTTGGCCCTTTCTGCATGCTTCTTGTAAGGCACTATCGACCACCTTTTGGCTATGCCGACCATGGATTTGTCCCTGCCTGCCATTGATGAAGCTTGTCGGCCATCAATGAGGCACTGCCGGCCACCACTGATGGCCGGCAGAACACCTTGTCTCAACAGATTTCACTCCAGATCTTTTAAGCCAGCTGGTTTTCACTCATCCTGTATGGAGGGATGAAGCCCTTTTCAAGCTTGTTTAACAAGCTTTGCTTTGTATTCCTCTATATAAGGAGAGGCTCCTCCTCCCTTATAGAGGTTCAGCATTTTTCTGAGAAGATATATATCTCTCTCTATATATTTCTCATTCTCTCTCTATATTGTGTTTGTTTGTCTCAACAGATTTCACTCCAGATCTTTTAAGCCAGCTGGTTTTCACTCATCCTGTATGGAGGGATGAAGCCCTTTTCAAGCTTGTTTAACAAGCTTTGCTTTGCATTCCTCTATATAAGGAGAGGCTCCTCCTCCCTTATAGAGGTTCAGCATTTTTCTGAGAAGATATATCTCTCTCTATATTTCTCATTCTCTCTCTATATTGTGTTTGTTTGTGCCTTAAAGTGCATTTTTCTCTCACTTTTGCACTACAACACATAGTGATACACCACCATCTTTGAGCTGAGGTTCTTGGGAGTGTTATAAGAGCTCTGAAAGCTGGTTTTTGGCCTCAGAGTTTGTTGGTTTCGAAGTTGTGCTTCAAGGGTGAGTGTTTTCCCCATTTAAGCTTTTGTTTGTATACCATATTGGCCATCCTTGCATATTTTTTTAGACCTTGATTTCAACTGAAAAAATTTCTATATTTAAGTGCTTTTGATGGTTGTTTAAGGCCTCTTTGGTGTTGAGGGTGTTCTACCCTCTTGTATGCCTTGTTTGGCCTTGTTTTTAACCATGTCTTAAGGCCTTTGAGTTAGTCTTTATTTGGCCTTTTAGCCACTGAAATCCAGTGGATTTTCAGTGGTAGACATGTGTTTTTGAGGCCTTAAATCAGAGGGGGCGATCCCCTCTATTCTTGTTTTGTTTGCTTGTGTTATTGGCCTATCAAATGAGCATGTATCTCTATACTCTTGAGGCATGGTGTGAGCTTGTTTTTGTGAGTTTTTAGGTCTGACATGACTCTATTTTTGGTTGGTTTGGATGTCTCTTGACTGGCTCATACACTTGTAGTGTAATTTTGCCTTGCTAGCCTAACATGCTCTATACTATGATCCATTATTCTAGCATGTTTTGACTCTATTCCAGTAAGTTTTCACTCATGTTTTAACATGTTTTAGCTCTATTTTGAGGCCTCTTGGTCGAATGATGCTTGTCATGCATGCTTGTAGTCCAAAAACTTTGACTAGCCTTGAGTTTTGAGGAACCTTGCATGCTTAACTTGAGGTATTTGCATGTTTTGGCATCATTTAGAATGATATTTCAGACCATATAGGGTTGTTGCACCTCCATATTTTCCACTCCTTAAGTGCTCTTGAGAGTTATACCTTTATGCCTTATTTGTGAGCCATTGCATGAGCCTCATTTTCTTGCCTTTCAAGCCATCATCTCAGTCCATTTTTGCTACTGTTTTGGCCTCCATAGGGACTGTTTGGGGTTGGTTTGGCCATTTGAGCATTGCCTTGCATGCCTCTAGTGTAATACACTTCACTAACTTTGATGCTTAGGCCTTTCAACATGCATTACATGGGTTGTTTGCATGATTCCAAGCCATTTTGCATGCCATTTCAGTGCTGGAACATATGCCACTATACTTCATATTTCACTCTTTCAATGCCTTTAGAGAGTTGTGTTTTGTGCCTTAAGCTTGGGCTAATTTGCATGCATGTTTTTATAGTCCTTTGAGCTTCTATCTTAACATGTTTTGCCACTGTTTTGGGCATGGTGCAACTCTGTTTTAAGCTGGTTTGGATGTTTGAGCATTGTGATGCATGCTTATGGTGTTATCCTCTTTGCTAGCATTGGCATTCTTGGCCCCTTTAACATGTTGTGCATGATAGCTTGCATGTTTAGGGTAGTACATTTCATACCATGATCACATGTTGTTGCATGCATTGGTACATAATTGCATACTTGTTGCATGCCATGTTGTTACCCTTGTTGCATTGCATTGTACGTGCATGCATTACATTGTACTTAGAACCTTATGATCGCCATGCTTTGAGCATGCCATCTCATGATAAGGAGATGGCCTTGGTGTCTTATTTGTCATGCATTTATTGAAATTTGCACATGTTGGATCTTTGGCCATCATGCATCGAGATGCGTGATTGATGGTCTTAGATCCAATGATGCCCATTCCATTGATGTTTTGAAGTGATATGGAGTGGCATAGTGTACATACCCTTGGGAGACTCTCCCTTTTCTCTATTTTGTGCTCTGTCACAGCACGGTGTCACAACACACCAGTGGTCGGCACTCCCCTTATTGTTGGCCAGCAGTGCATTGTTGATGGCCGACAGTGTGCATCTCTGGCCGGCAGTGGGGTCGGCAGAAGCTCCTCATGGCCGGTAGGCCACTGGTGCACTCCTCAGCATTGTTTTGGTGAGATCCAGCAGCAAATTCTCAAGGACACCCTGTAGACAGAGCCTCTAAAGAGCATTTGGACAGCTTTTCGGGACGGGAATCGAAAGCATGCATCCTTTCTTCTTCAAGGCAGAGCTAAAGAAACTTAGTTTACATATTTTAATGCTTAGCATGAATTTGTAATTTAATTAATTCATTTGTTAATTAGTTAAAGTATTGTAATAATTAACTTAGTATTTGCTAGTTATTCAATTTGGTTGTGTAATAGTTAGTCTAATTAGTTTAATTAGATTAGTTAGTTTAGCTTAGCTTAGATTAGCCTAGCTAAATTTATTCGGACCCTCCGTCGAGAGGGCGTATTGTTGTAATAAATGTGCGTGTGTGTGTGAATGTCTTCCAACCCCATGTCTTTCTCCCTTTTACTTAACCGCTTATGATGGTTAGTTTTAGGACATATTTCAATTAGCATTCCTATGCTTGCATGTTTGCATTCATTCATCAGTCTTCCATGCACCGGGCTCGGCGCATCATATTAACTGCATTGTATTTCAATTCCGATTTGAATACATGATTATCAAGTGTTGCATTTCACATGACATCTTAGAATAGCCAAGCCTATTTCTAGTTGCGTTTTGCATGTGTTGCATTAGCCATCTTAACATAGCTAGGATCATGCATTGATTACTAACTAGCTATTATTTTGGCTCGGAGTACTAGGTAAGCTTTTATGCTTTAGCATCTTGCATGAGTATGAGTGATTGCTATGAAAACATGCTTGCCATGAGGCTATATGCTTAACTGCTATAACTGTTTGAATGCCTGTGGGTGAAGGTTAGATTACTTGAATTGGAACAATTCATCGAAATGCGAGTTTTAAGCCCACTTGAGGTGGCAAAATCATGTTTTCTAAGCCCACTCGAGAGTGGCAAATCCACGTCTTAGCCTACTGACGAGTAGCACCTTCAAACCATTTCCAAAGAAACATGAGATGTTTTGTTCCAACTTAGGCGATCCAGTCTATACTTGTGTGTTGTGCGCATCACATAGTAATTCTAGGCTAATAACCGGAATAAGAACACATGTCTTTTCAAAAACAAGATATCATGTTAGTAAAGGCCGATCTTTGATCGGGTGAGCAGGGGTGCTCATTGCATGACCTTCCCCTCTCGTACCTAAGTTCCTGAGCCGAGACAACTTTGGTGATGACAAACACATGGCCTTAAGCATGAGTCAGGGTTTCCTAAATTTCCCAAAATAAAACATTTAGGTGGCGACTCTTTATCTGGCAAAGCAGTCCATGTTTGGCACTTCTTTATAAAAATCAGTTTTCCAAAACGATTCGCCGGATTTGGATTCTTTGGTGATTTATCGGTCTTCCATTGCACTTTGCGAGATTAGATTCAGAATCGTGACTTTGAGTCCAAACTGTAGTAGCTCAATGAACAAAATGGATTTCGCGCTATTCGCACACGGAGTCGGGACGTTCGGGCACGTCTACAAACACAAAATTTACTCTTGAGATGCACAACCTCAGATCCAAAACAATAGAAAATTGCCTCTTGTCTAAATGGCACTGCACGGCAACGAAAAGTTGCCCCTTGTCTGAATGACACCACAGCGCACTGTAATCAGTCCTCAAAGTGACGATCACAACCGAACTCTCAGATACAGAGAAGACAAAGATGATCAGAACCATTACATGGACACAGTCAATTCGAAAGTGTTTATGGCTACACTTTAGAATGAAGTTGCCTATGTATCCCAAAGATGGGAATCAAGCCTTACGTAGTTCGGGGTTAAGGTACACTCGGGTATTAACCTCTCCTTTTGTACTCTAACTTTTGCCAAGGCCGCCCTTCCGGGTTTTCAACCTTGCGAGCTATGTTTTTCTTTTCATTTCATTTCTTTTTTTCTTTTTTCATCTTTTCTTCTTTTTCTTTTCATTTCTTTTTTCATTTTCTTCATTTTTTCATTTGCTCTAACTTTTGCCTGGGTCGCCCTTTCGAGTTTTCAACTCAGCGAGCCTTTTAAGGGTAAAAGTTTAACTTGGTCTATGTTGAATGGTTTTGAGATCTTGAAGCCATATGAATCCAGGAGAATCCAGGAGAACGGCTGTTGTTCGCTGATGATGTAGAAGTACATCTAATGGGGGCTGAATTTGCCCCTAGTGTTGCAAATAGGAACTCGATTGTCCTTCAACAAAAACTTTCTTCCTTTCTCCATTCTGGGATTTGGCATTCTTGCCGATTTTCATTAGCTTGAGCAATGTCCCAATTTTTGACTCTTCGAGCACATCTGACATTTTTTGCCCCTAGTTCAAGGGCTGCTTCTTATCCAGCTTTGCAAGCTTTCTTTTGATCATATCTGACCTTCTTGCCCCTAGTTCGAGGACAGCTTCGAATCTGGCCTGACGGGCCTCCTTTGTGGTTGACCATTGAACATTCTAAATCCAAGTTCAAGGTTTGAAAGCAAAAGGGGTCGAGTCTTGAGGCTAAGAGCGATCCTAGGATGCACAATCTCAAGAGCGATTCCACACAGGTCTTCGTAGATCCACGCAAAATATTTTTTGAAATCTTTTAAGAAAGCGACTAGTTGCTCGTGTTGAAGACAATGTAGAACCAATTTGGATCAAGCCAGGATCCTTCCCAATACTCACATTAACAAACATGATTTCATTCATTAAGGGCTTAGCACGCCTCTCTTTCTCTCAGTTTGATCAAATTTTTACAAATCTCGAGGAATTCCTTCCCCTTTGTTTTCATCACAGTGCTTGAAAAGTTTTGAAAAATTAGGTCAACGCAATGATTTCAAGGCACCGAAAAGTAGGTGAAAAGCACTGCCGTTTCATTCAAATTTGCTGGCACAACTAGCTCAAGGCAGAAACAAACTCAAAAGTGTGAAAATCACTGCGTTTCATTCAAATCTTCTGGTGCAACTGGCCCTATGGCTGGAACAGACTCAAAAGAGTGTAAAAAACAAACACAAACAAGCAAGTGATGCCCGAGGTAACACCCCCGAAATCACCCGACTCTAACAAAACAGGACTGACTCGACATAATAAGACAGACTCAACGGACTCAGTACAAAAAGACTGACTCAATACATCACAACAAGACTGACCCAATACCCAAGTCAGAAAATAAAATAGACAGTATTCGCAAAATGCTCAAAACAGTGCGTGCCATACGCCACATCCGGAGTAAACAAGGTGCCATCCTCAGGTGGTTCATCCCCCCGATCACATCACATTATCCCCCCAGGTGCACTGATCCAATGCCGATAGACTTTGCAGAGCCTGGTGCGACGATGACCTTGTTATCAATCAGATCTTGTATTTCGTGGCGAAGATGAAAGCAACTGTCAGTGCCATGGTCGGTTTGTTAATGGAAGGCACAGTACGTGGCCAGATCATGCTTAACTAGAAGGGGATCCGAGAGAGGTCGAGGCCCAAGGGGTTTGAGATGGCCTTGCTCTATAAGGATTTGGAGAGCTTTGGACAAAGCCATGTAGAGGAGATTGAAGAACTTATGGCCTCGGGGTTGATGGCTTGAGGTTTGCGCAGTTGTGTTCGATGTACTAGCAAAAGGGTTGGCAGGTGCTTTCTGGGTTTGATGATCTCTGACAGATGTAGGATTGAAGTTGAGAGGGGTGTTTTTGGTCCAACATCCCTTTCTGTTGTTTGCCGCTTGATTCAGGATGCACTCATCGTGAGTAACAAAAGTGTCATCCACAGTTTTTGCAACAACTGCGAGCACTTGCTGTTTGTTTAGTCCTTCGGCTTTTAAAGCCTCAACAGCCCATTGAAGATGTTCATAGGGACCCATGCCTGCCCCGACCTTTCTCTTGCCATTTGCTTTCACTTTGCCAAGGGATTGGCCTTCTTCAAATGCAGCCTGTCCCAAGATTGGGGAGCCTTTTGACATGAAATTCCTGGTAGGCGATGTGGTTGATGATGGAGCCAAAACTCCAAAAGCTAAATCCGCCACCATTCTCTGAAGATCTTCAATCATTCTCATCAGCTCAGAAGTAGTAGGTTCACAGGTTTGAGATGATTGGGGTTCCGAGGCTGGATGTGGGGTAGGTGCCCCAGATGGGCGTTGCGTTCCAGCATCGGTCTCACCCTGCATGGCGATTCCCTGGTTTACTGGGAATTTATTGAGTAATTTTCTTAGAATTTACTTGTATTTTACTGAGTAATTTACTGGGAATTTACTGAGAATTTACTGGGAGTTCACTGAGTAATTTATTGAGAATGTACTTGCAATTTACTGAGAATTTAATTGAAACTTATTGAGTAATTTAATGAAAATTTACTGAAAATTTACTGAGTAAGTTCTTGAGAATTTACTGGTAATTTACTGAGAATTTACTGGGAATTTACTGATTAATTTACTGAGAATTTAATGAGAATTTACTGGGAATTTACTGAGTAATTTACCGAGAATTTACTAGAAATTTACTGAGTAATTTAATGGGAATTTACTGCATTTTTACTGGGAATTTAATGTTTACTCAGAATTTACTGATAATTTACTGAATATTTTATTGAGAATTTATTGCGAATTTACTAAGTAATTTACTGAGAATTACTGGGAATTCACTCAGTAATTTTCTAAGAATTCACTTTGAATTTAATAAGAAATTTTACTGAAAATTTATTGGGAATTTACTTACTAATATACTGAGAATTTATTAGGAATCTACTAAGTAGTTTAATGAGAATTTACTGGGAATTTACTAAATAATTTAAGGAGAATTTACTAGGAATTTACTGAGAATTTACTAGGAATTTACTGAGTAATTTACTGAGAATTTACTCAGTAATTTATTGACAATTTACTGGAAATTTACTAAGTAATTTACTCAGAATTTCCTGAGAATTTACTGAGTAATTTACTGAGAATTTACAGGGAATTTACTGAGTAATTTACTTAGAATTTACTGGTATTTTACTGAGTACTTTACTGGGAATATACGGAGTAATTTACTGAGAATTTACTGGGAATTTACTGAGTAATTTAATAAAAATTTACTGGAAATTTACTGAGTAAGTTACTGAGAATTTACAGGGAATTTACTAATTAATTTATTGAGAATTTACTGAGTAATGTAATGAGAATTTACTAAAAATTTACTGAGTAATTTACTAGGAATTTACTGAGTAAGTTACGGGGAATTTACTTGGAATTTACTCAGTAATTTACTTAGAATTTACTGGGAATTTACTGAATAATTTACTGAGAATTTACTAGAAATTTACTGGGAATTTTGCTGAAAATTTACTAGGAATTTACTGGGAATCTACTAAGTAATTTAATGAGAATTTACTGGGACTTTACTGAGTAATATACTGAGAATTTAATGAGTAATTTACTGAGAATTTAATGAGTAATTTACTGAGAATTTACTGGGAATTTACTGCGTTTTTATTGGGAATTTAATGAGTAATTTATTGGGAATTTACTAAGTAATTTATTGAGATTTTTTGAGAATTTACTGAGAAATTTACTAAGAATTACAGGGAATTTCGCAGATAATTTATTTAGAATTTACGTAGAATTTACTAAGAATTTAATAGAAATTTACTGAGTAATTTAATAAAAATTTACTGGAAATTTGCTGAGTAAGTTATTGAGAATTTACTAGTAATTTACTGAGAATTTACGGGGAATTTACTGATTACTTTACTGAGTAATTTAATTAGAATTCACGGGGAATTTACTAAGTAATTTACTGGAAATTTACTGAGTAATTTACGGGAAATTTACTTGGAATTTACTTAGTAATTTACTTAGAATTTACTGAATAATTTACTGAGAAATTACTGAGAATTTACTGAGTAATTTACTGAAAATTTATTGAGTAATTTACTAAGAATTTACTGGGAATTTTGTTCAGAATTTACTAGGAATTTACTGAGTAATTTAATGAGAATTTACTGGGAATTTACTAAGCAATATACTGAGAATTTACCGAGTAATTTACTAAGAATTTACTGGGAATTTACTAAGTAATTTACTGACAATTTATTGGGAATTTACTGAGTAATTTACTGAGAATTTACTAAGTAATTTGCAGAAAATTTACTGGGAATTGGTTAAGTAATTTACTGAGAATTTACTAAAAATTTACTGAGAATTTTCTAAGTAATTTGCAGAGAATTTACTGGGAATTGGTTGAGTAATTTACTGAGAATTTACTAGGAATTTACATAGTAATTTACTGAGAATTTTGAGGAGAATTTACTGGCAATTTTCTGAGTAATTTACAGAGAATTACTAGGAATTTACTATGTAATTTACTGAGTATTTAATGAGAATTTACTGGGAATTTATACAGTAATTTACTGACAATTTACTGGGAATTTACAGGGTAATTTACTGAGAATTCACTGAGAATTTACTGAGAATTTATTGAGTAATTTAATGAGAATTTTCTGGGAATTTACTAGGAATTTACTAAGTAATTTACTTAGAATTTACTAGGAATTTATACAGTAATTTACTCACAATTTAATTGGAATTTACAGAGTAATTACCTGAGAATTTATTGGAAATTTATTGAGTAATTTACTGGGAATGTACTAAGTAATTTACTCTGAATATACTGGGAATATACGGAGTAATTTACTGAGAATTCACGGGGAATTTACTGAGTAATTTATTGCGAATTTACTGAGTAATTTACTCAGAATTTCTTGTGAATTTTCTGAGTAACTTACTGAGAATTCACTAGTAATTTACTGAGAATTTACTGGAAATTTACCAAAAATTTACTCAGAATTTACTGAGTAATTTACTGGGAATTTCCTGGGAGTGTACTGGCTAATTTTCTGAGAATTTACTGAGTAATTTACTGAGATTTTACTGAGTAATTTACTGAGAATTTAGTGGGAATTTGTTGAGTAATTTACTGAGAATTTACTAGGAATTTGCTGAATAACTTATTGGGAATTGACTGAGAATTTATTCTGTAATTTACTGAGAAATTACTAGGCATTTACTAAATGATTTACTGAAAATTAAATGGGAATTTATTGAAGAATTTACTTGGAATTTACTAAGTAATTTACAGAGAATTTACTAAGTAATTTACAAAGAATTTACTTGGAATTTATTGAGTAATTTACTTAGAATTTACTGGTATTTTACGGAGTAATTTATTGGGAATATACGGAGTAATTTACTGGGAATTTACTGATATTTTATTGGGAGTTCACTGAGTAACTTATTGAGAATCTACTGGAAATTTACTTAGAATTTACTTCGAATTTACTAAGAATTTAATGGGAATTTACTAAGTAATTTAATGAAAATTTACTGAGTAAGTTACTGAGAATTTACTGGTAATTTAGTGAGAATTTACAGGAAATTTACTGATTAATTTACTGAGCATTTACTGAGTAATTTAATGAAAATTTACTGGAAATTTACTGAGTAATTTACTTAGAATTTACTGGGAATTTACTGAATAATTTACTAAGAGTTTACTAGGAATTTACTGAGTAATTTACTAAGAATTTACTGGGAATTTTGCTGAGAATTTATTGGGAATTTACTGAGTAATATACAGAGAATTTGCTTGAAATTTACTGGGTAATTTACAAAGAATTTAGCGGGAATTTACTGAGTAATTTACGGAGAATTTACTGAAAATTTACTGAGTAATTTAATGGGAATTTTACTGGCAATTTACTGCGTTTTTACTGGGAATTTAATAAGTAATTTACTGAGAATTTACTGGGAATTTATTGAGTAATTTATTGAGAATTTACTGGGAATTTACTTAGAATTTGCTGCGAATTTATTAAGTAATTTACTGAGAATTTAATAAGAAATTTACGAAAAATTTACTGGGAATTTACTCAGCAAATTGCAGAGAATTTACTGGGAATTTACCGAGTAATTTACTGAGAATTTGCTGGAAATTTACGCAGTAATTTACTGAGAATTTACAGAGTAATTTATAGAGAATTTTGCGGACAATTTACTAGCAATCTTTTGAGTAATTTACTGAGAATTTAACGGGAATTTACCGTGTAATTTACTGAGTATTGAATGAGAATTTACTGGGAATTTATAAAATAATTTACTAGGAATTTACAGAGTAATTTACTAAGAATTCACTGGGAATTTTCTAACAATTTTCTGAGTAATTTAATTAGAATATACTGGGAATTTACTAAGTAATTTACTGAGAATTTGCTGGAAATTTCTATAGTAATTTACTCACAATTTAATTGGAATTTACAAAATAATTACCTGAGAATTTATTGGGAATTTACTGAGTAATTTAATAATAATTTACGAGGAATTTACTCGAAATTTACTCAGTAATTTACACGAAATTTATTGGGAATTTACTGAGTAATTTACTGAGAATTCACTGGGAATTTTCTTAGTAATTTATTGAGAATTTACTGAGTAATTTACTCAGAATTTCTTGGGAATTTACTGAGTAATTTACTGAGAATTCACTAGTAATTTACTGAGTAATTTACTGGGAATTTCTTGGAAGTTTACTAAGAATTTACTGGGAATGTACTGAGTAATTTACTGAGAATTTACTGCGAATTTGCTGAGTAATTTACTAGGAATTTACTGAGTAATTTATTGAAAATTTACAGAGAATTTACTCTGTAATTTACTGAGAATTTAAGGGGCATTTGCTGAATAATTTACTGAGAATTTATTGAGTAATTTACTGGGAATTTACATGGAATTTAATGGGAATTTACTGAGTAATTTATTGAGAATTTACTGGAAATTTACTGAGTAATTTACTGAGAATTTACAGGGAATTAACTGAGTAATTTACTGAAAATTTATTGAGTAATTTACTTATAATTTACTGGTATTTTACCGAGTAATTTACTGGGAATATACGTAGTAATTTACTGAGAATTTACTGGGAATTTACTGAGAATTTATTGGGAGTTCACTGAGTAATTTATTGAGAATCTACTGGGAATTTACTTAAAATTTACCTAGAATTTACTGAGAATTTCAGGGGAATTTATTGAGTAATTTACTGAGAATTTACTAAGAATTTACGGGGAATTTACTGGGAATTTACTGAGTAATTTACTGGGAATTTACTGAGTAATTTACGGGGAATTTACTCAGTAATTTAATTAGAATTGACTGGGAATTTATTGAATAATTTACTGAGAATTTACTAGGAATGTACTGAGTAATTTACTAAGAATTTATTGGAAATTTTGCTTAGAATTTACTGAAAATTTACTGAATAATTTAATGACAATTTACTAGGAATTTACTAAGTAATATACTCAAAATTTACTTGGAATTTACTTAGTAATTTACTAGAAATTTACTGAGTAATTTACCGAGAATTTACTGAAAATTTACTGAGTAATTTAATGGGATTTTACTGGGAATTTAATGAGTAATTTACTGAGAATTTATTGAGTAGTTTATTGAGAATTTACTCAAAATGTACTGCGAATTTACTACGCAATTTACTGAGAATTTACTGGGAATTTACTCAGTAATTTTCTAAGAATTCACTTTGAATTTAATAAGAAATTTACTGAAAATTTACTGCGAATTTACTTACTAATATACTGACAATTTATTAGGAATCTACTGAGTAGTTTAATGAGAATTTACTGGGAATTTACTAAGTAATTTAATGAAAATTTACTAGGAATTTACTGAGTAATTTACTGGGAATTTACACAGTAATTTACTAAGAATTTACTAGGAATTTACTAAGAATTCACTGGGAATTTACTGAGTAATTTATTCAGAATTTACTGAAAATTTACTGAGTAAATTACTCAGAATTTCCTAGGAATTTACTGAGTAATTTACCGAGAATTCACTAGTAATTTACTGAGAATTTATTGGGAATTTACTGAGTAATTTATTGAGAATTTACTAGAAATTTACAGAGTAATTTACTGGGAATTTACTGCGTTTTTATAATAAATTTAATGAGAAATTTACTAAAAATTTACTGGGAATTTACTCAGTAATTTTTTGAGAATTCACTTAGAATTTAATAAGAAATTTACTGGAAATTTACTGACTAATATACTGAGAATTTACTAGGAATTTACTGAGTAGTTTAATGAGAATTTATTGAGAATTTACTAAGTAAGTTAATGAGAATTTACTAGGAATTTACTGAGTAATTTACTGGGAATTTACACTGTAATTTACTGGGAATTTATTGAGTAATTTACTGGGAATTTACCCAAAATTTACAGAGTAATTTATTGAGTATTTATAGGGAATTTACTCAGTAATTTAGTGGGAATTTTGCTGAGAATTTACTGGGAATTTGCTGAGTAATTTACTGAGAATTTATTGGGAATTGACTGAATAATTTACTGAGAATTTACTAACAATTTATACAATACTTTAGTGGGAATTTATACAGTAATTTATTGACAATTTACTAGGAATTTCAGAGTAATTTACTGGGAATTTTCTTAGAATTTACTGCCAATTTGCTGAGTAATTTAATAATAATTTACTGAGAATTTATTTGGAATTTACTCAATAATTTACTGAGCAATTTACTGTAAATTTACTGGGAATTTTCAAAGAATTTATTGGGAATTTAATGAGTAATTTATTGGAAGTTTACAAAGTAATTACTAGGAATTTACTCAGTAATTTGTTGAGAATTTACTGGGAATTTACTGAGTAATTTATTTAGAATTTACTGGGAACTTACTGAGCAATTTAAAGAGAATTTACGAAGTAATTTACTGTGAATTTACTGAGTAACTTACTGTGAATTTACTGGGAATTTAATGAGATTTTACAAGGAATTCACTAAGAATTTATTGGGAATTTCCCGAGTAATTTACTTAGAATTTGCTGGGAATTTACACAGTAATTTACTGAGAATTTACTGAGTAATTTTCTGAGAATTTATTGGGAATTTAGTGAAAATTTATTGGAAATTTACTAAAAATTTATTCAGTAATTTATTGAGAATTTAATGGGAATTTACTGAGAATTTACTAGTAATTTACTGAGAATTTACTCAGAATGTACATAGAATTTACTGAGTAATTTACTAAGAATTTATTGGGAATTTTGCAAGGAATTTACTGGGAATTTACTGATTAAGTTACTGGGAATTTACGGGTAATTTACTGAGAATTTACAGAGAATTTAATGACAATTTACTAGGAATTTACTGAGTAATTTACGAGGAATTTACTTGGACTTTACTCAGTAATTTACTTAGAATTTACTGAGAATTTACAGAATAATTTACTGAGAATTTGCTGGGAATTTTTCTTAGAATTTATTGGGAATTTACTGAGTAATTTAATGAAAATTTACTGCGAATTTACTGAGTAATATACTGAGAATTTATTTTGAATTTACTGAGTAATTTACTGGGAATTTACTGAGTAATTTACCGAGAATTTACTGAAAATTTACTGAGTAATTTAATGAGAATTTACTGCGTTTTCACTGGGAATTTAAAGAGTAATTTACTGAGAATTTACTTAGTAGTTTATTGAGAATTTACTGCGAATTTACTAAGAAATTTACATAGAATTTACTAGGAATTTACTAAGTAATTTTCTGAGATTTCACTTTTAATTTACTCGGAATTTACTTACTAATATACTGAGAATTTATTGGGAATTTACTAAGTAATTTAATGAGAATTTATTATGAATTTACTGAGAATTTACTTGGAATTTACTGAGTAATTTAACGAGAATTTACTGGAAATTTACTGAGTAATTTAATGGAAATTTACTGGGAATTTATTGCATTTTTACTGAGAATTTAATAAGTAATTTACTGGGAATTTACTGAGTAGTTTATTAAAAATTTACTAGGAATTTACTAAGTAATTTACTAAGAATTTACAGGAAATTTTGCAAAGAACTTACTTAGAATTTACGTGGAATTTACTTGAATTTAATGGGAATTTACTAAGTAATTTAATAAGAATTTACTGAAAATTTGATGAGTAAGTTGTTGGGAATTTATTGATAATTTACTGAGAATTTACGAATTACTTTACTGAGAATTTATTGAGTAATTTAATTAGAATTTATCGGGAATTTACTAAGTAATTTACTGGCAATTTACTGAGTAATTTACGGAGAATTTGCTTGGAATTTACTCAGTAATTTACTTAGAATTTTCTGAATAATTGACTGAGAATTTACTGGGAATTTACTGAGTAATTTACTAAGAATTTATTGGGATTTTTTTCTGAGAATTTACTCAGAATTTACTAAGTAATTTAATGAGAATTTACTGAGAATTTACCGAGTAATTTACTGAGAATTTAGTCAGAATTTTCTGGGAATTTATTGAGTAATTTCCTAGGAATTTACTGAGTAATTTACTTTGAATTTACTGGGAATTTATTGAGTAATTTACTGAGAATTTACTGAGAAATTTACTAAGTAATTTACTGACAATTTATTGGGAATTTACTGAGAATTTACTAGAAATTTATTGAGAATTTACTCAGTAATTTGCAGAGAATTTATGGGGAATTTGCTGAGTAATTTACTGAGAATTTACTTGGAATTTACAGAGTAATCTACTGAGAATTTACTGGCAATTTTCTGAGTAATTTATAGGAAATTTACTGGGAATTGACTGTGTAATTTACTGAGTATTTAATGAGAATTTACTGGGAATTTATACGGTAATTTACTAGGAATTTACAGAGTAATTTATTGAGAATTCACTGGGAATTTACTGAGTAATTTAATGAAAATTTACTAGGAATTTATTAAGTAATTTACTGAGAATTTACACAGTAATTTTCTCACAATTTAATTGGAATTTACAGAGTAATTACCTGAGAATTTATTGAGAATTTACTGAGTAATTTACTGGAAATTTACTGACTAATTTAATAATAATTTACTGGAAATTTACTGAGAATTTACTGAGTAATTTACTGAGAATTTACTGGGAATTTACTGAGTAATTTACTAAGAATTCACTGGAAATCTGCTGAGTAATTTATTGAGAATTTGCTGGGAGTTTACTAAGTAATTAACTCAGAATTTCCTGTGAATTTTCTGAGTAATTTACTTAAAATTCACTAGTAATTTACTGAGTAATTTACTGGGAATTTACTAAAAATTTTCCGAAAATTTACTGAGTAACTTACTTGGAATTTCCTGGGAGTTTACTAGCTAATTTACTGGGAATTTACCGAGTAATTTACTGAGAATTTAGTGGGAATTTGCTGAGTAATTTACTGAGAATTTACTGGGAATTTGCTGAATAATTTATTGAGAATTTACTAAGAATTAACTCTTTAATTTACTGAGAATTTACTGGGCATTTGCTGAATAATTTACTTAAAATTAAATGAGAATTTATTGAGTAATTTACTGAGAATTTACTTTTGTAGCACAATCTTGAAAGTCCGTACGTGCTAGGGGACTATAAGCATTTGTAGCACAATCTTGAAAGTCCGTACGTGCTAGGGGACTATAAGCATTTGTAGCACAATCTTGAAAGTCCGTACGTGCTAGGGGACTATAAGCATTTGTAGCACAATCTTGAAAGTCCGTACGTGCTAGGGGACTATAAGCATTTGTAGCACAATCTTGAAAGTCCGTACGTGCTAGGGGACTATAAGCATTTGTAGCACAATCTTGAAAGTCCGTACGTGCTAGGGGACTATAAGCATTTGTAGCACAATCTTGAAAGTCCGTACGTGCTAGGGGACTATAAGCATTTGTAGCACAATCTTGAAAGTCCGTACGTGCTAGGGGACTATAAGCATTTGTAGCACAATCTTGAAAGTCCGTACGTGCTAGGGGACTATAAGCATTTGTAGCACAATCTTTGTTAATGTCACCCATGAAGCTTGAAAGACTTGGATTGATGAGCTCGATAGATTTGTTAAATGAACTCGATTTATCCCACGTTTGTCATAAGCTATGATTATGTATTGTTTGGTTAAAGATCTCGGATGTCATACATGCAAACCCTTTATTACTTGTACCATTCACTGAGTATCCAAGCTCACCCTCTCTATATATATATATGTAGGTGTTGAGCAGGAAGGCGGTGACGCCTAGGTGTGACTCGCCAGCTTGTTTTGGGTTTCTGTTATGTCGGCTTAACTTGTATTCATGTCGGTAGTCTTGAAAATTATGCTTCTCCGCTTATAATGCTTGTAATTTACTCATGTCGGCTGGAGAAGCCTTTTGATCAAGATGTAAAAAAATGTACTTTGTACTTTATTGTATTTGTATTCAAGCTGTAATATTATGTAAAGTTGTATGCCATTCCTTGTAACTTACGCACTGCTCTTATGGACCACTTGTATCTTTAAATTATTGCTTCCGCACTTGGGAGCCCCATATATACTTATACTCTGTTTGTGTGTGTGATTTTGAAAGTTGGCCTTCGGTAATCTCGGATTGCTGGCCATCACGGCACTAAACTATTAGGGGCGGTTTGGGGTCGTGACAGATTGGTATTAGAGCACAAGTTTCTTATAGTAAGTTATTCACAAACTTTGAGTCCTAAAGAGCATAGGACTTTCCGTAGGATTGATGTTAGGATTGCATCATTATGCTTGCTACTTGACAATGTGTGCATCATTTCGGCGTGACTATTTGCTATTGTATGCATATTGTTTGATCATCTTGTTTTAAAGTCACATTTTGCACACTCTTAGCATCATGAGAAGAGGTAGACCACCCATTGGCCAAGATCATCCCGAGAACAGATTGGATAGATTGGAGAGACTGGTCGAAGGTTTGGTCCGTGAGTTAAGGCAACCTCGGCCACAGGACGCTAGTACTACTTCTACCCAGGCCGAGCAGACAAATGGCCGGCGTGCAGTCCCACCTCCGCCTCCTCCAGTGCCGCAAGTGCCACCACAACAAGCTTTATATGGGGACGGCACCATAGCCTTGATCAGAGAGTTTAAAAAGATAAAGCCGCCGAGGTTCTCTGGGGGTATTGAGCTGATGAAGGCCAAAGCGTGGGTCTTGGAAATGGAGAAGCTGTTTGAGATTTTTCCCAGCACCGACGCCCAGAAGGTGTCATTAGCAACATTCACCTTAGACGACGATGCACGAAGATGGTGGATGATGACCCGAGAAAGCAACCCAGGTCTGACTTGGGCCAGATTTTTGGAGCTGTTCTACAACAAGCACTTTCCCCTTAGTGTCCGAGATCGCAAGACCACGGAATTTCAGACTCTGACACAGGGTAACAAGACAGTCGCAGAATACGACCGCGCTTTTACCAAGTTGGCGAGATATGCGCCTCACATGGTCGATGATGAATACAGAAAACTAGAAAGTTCGAAAGTGGATTGTGTGGACCAATTCAGGATCGAGTTAACATGCTCAATATGCCGACCTACGCCGGAGTGTTGGACAAGGCCATCCTGGCAGAGGCTAACTTGAACCGATATCAGAACTCAGGAGAAAGTCAGAAGAAGAGGCAGAACTATGACAATCGCCGAGCTCCGTTTAACGCCAAGAAGAAAGCAAATGTGGGCAGCTCCAGCAACTCGAACCAAGAAGGTAATACTAGGCCAACGTGTGCAAGCTGTGAGAAGCCGCATTCCGAAGTTTGCCGTTGGGCATCGGGAGCTTGTTTTGAATGTGGTGAAATGGGTCATCGTGTGAAAGATTGCCCGAAGGCAAAGACTGATGATGGTAAGAAGAATGGGAATACCTCGAGCTATGCACAGAGGAATAACATCGGGAGGGCACAAGCGAGACAGGGCAGAGTTTTTGCATTGGTGCCAGGAGACACTCAGAATGCTGAGACAGTAGTGTCAGGTATACTCCCAATCTGCTCTCAAGATGCATATATATTAATTGATTTGGGATCTACGCATTCATTTGTATCTGCTAAGTTTGCCGAGAAGTTAAATAGGGAACAAGAACCCCTTGACTATGTGTTATATGTGTCTACTCCATCTGGGAGAACTATGATTGTTGCATCCATTTTTAGGGCGTGTGTTGCGATTGAGGGTGTAGAATTGTTGGCCGATTTAATGTCGTTAACCATGACTCACTTCGATGTCATATTAGGAATGGATTGGTTAGTAGCGAATCATGCATCCATTAACTGTGATTCAAAGAGTGTCATATTGAAACCCCCAAACCAAGCCGAGGTTATTTTCCAAGGTAAATGAGTAGTACCCCCACCTTACTTAATCTCATCCATGAAAGGCTATAAGTTGATCCAAAAAAGGTGTTAGGGCTATTTATGCAGTATACTAAGTGATTCGAATGGGAGTGTTGAGTTAGCCAACATACCAGTTGTCAAGAAATTCCCCGACATCTTTCCAAATGACTTGCCTGGCTGCCTTGTCGATAGAGAAATAGAATTTACGGTTGATATTACGCCGGGAACCCAACCTATCTCCAAAACACCCTACAGAATGGCCCCAGCCGAACTTAAAGAACTGAAACTGCAATTACAAGAATTGTTGGGTAAGGGATTTATTAGGCCGAGTACTTCACCATGGGGAGCACCCGTTTTGTTTGTTAAGAAAAAGGATGGTACACTTCGTCTTTGTATCGACTACCGAGAACTGAACAAGGTAACCATTAAAAACAAGTATCCGTTACCGAGGATCGATGATTTGCTTGACCAACTACAAGGGGCACGAGTCTTTTCTAAGATTGACCTCAGGTCGGGCTACCATCAGCTGAAAGTTAAGGCCGAGGATGTCGAGAAGACTGCCTTCCGGACAAGGTATGGCCAGTACGAATTTTTGGTAATGCCTTTCGGAGTGACCAATGCTCCTGCAGCATTCATGGATTTAATGAATAGGGTCTTCAAGCCGTACCTGGACGAGTTCGTGGTTGTTTTCATCGACGACATATTGATCTATTCCTAGAACGAAGTTGAGCATGAGAAGCACTTGGGGCTAGCCTTACAAGTCCTAAGAGACAAGAAATTATATGCCAAGCTTAGCAAGTGTGAATTTTGGCTCTCCAGTATCTCGTTCCTAGGGCATGTGATTAACGAATAAGGTATTTTAGTCGATCCAAGTAAGATTGAAGCCGTTGTGAATTGGCCGACACCGACTAATGTATCTGAGATTCGTAGCTTCCTGGGTTTGGCCGGCTATTACAGGAAATTTGTGAAGGATTTTTCAAGGATTGCAGTACCGCTGACACAACTAACTCAGAAAGGAGTGGCGTATGAATGGACTGAGGATAGGGAGTCCGCTTTCCAAGAGTTAAAGACGAGGCTGGTTACAGCGCCGATACTTGCTTTACCGTCCGACAAGGGAGAATTTCAAATTTATAGCGATGCGTCACATAAGGGATTGGGCTGTGTGTTAATGCAAAGAGTTAAGGTTATAGCATACGCATCTCGTCAGTTAAAACCTAATGAAAAGAATTATCCTACCCATGAATTGGAACTGGCAGCCGCGGTCTTTGCTTTAAAGATATGGCGTCATTACTTGTATGGAACTTCTTGCCAAGTTTTCACAGACCACAAAAGTCTGAAGTACTTGTTCACTCAAAAGGAACTGAATATGAGACAGAGAAGATGGCTCGAACTATTAAAGGACTACGGCATGCAGATTCAGTACCATCCGGGTAAGGCAAACTCCGTAGCCGACGCGTTGAGCAGGAACTTAGTTGGAAGTTTGGCGTGCCTGGCAATGATTTCAGTAGAGCCGACCATAATTGAGGAAGTGAAGACCAGACAAATGGAGGATAAGTTCCTCAAGAAGGTAATTGATGAATTCGTCACCAAGCCAAGGCCAGGGTACACCATTGAAAATCGAGTGCTTAAGTTTGAAGGGAGATTGTGTGTGGCCGACGTCCCAGAGTTAAAAAGGAAGATTTTACGGGAAACCCATAGCTCCAAATTTGCCGTTCATCCGGGAAGCACCAAGATGTACCAAGATGTGAAGCAAACCTTCTGGTGGTCAAATATGAAAAGAGAAATAGCCGAGTTTGTGTCCCAGTGTCTATGTTGTCAGCAAGTGAAAGCAGAACACCAGAGGCCAGCAGGACTTCTTCAACCCTTGTCAATCCCTGAGTGGAAATGGGAACATATCTCCATGGATTTTGTGATTGGTTTGCCGAGGACGCAAAAAGGTATGAAGTCAATTTGGGTTATAGTCGACAGATTTACTACGTCAGCACACTTTTTGCCCGTCAAGACTACATTCAATGCCGACCGACTTGCTGGACTGTATATGAATGAGATTGTGAAGCTTCATGGAGTGCCGATGTCCATAGTGTCAGACTGAGATTCGAAGTTTGTTTCTAGATTTTGGCAGAGTTTACGAAGCGCTTTGGGAACCGAGTTGAAGTTTAGCACAGCATTTCATCCCCAGACCGATGGACAAACAGAAAGAATGATTCAGACACTCGAAGATATGCTCAGACTATGTGTGTTAGATTTCAAGGGAAATTGGGAAGTACATCTACCGTTGGTAGAATTCGCTTACAGCAATAGCTATCAAGCCAGCATAGGCATGGCACCGTACGAAGCTTTGTATGGAAGAAAGTGTAGGTCGCCGATATGTTGGACTGAAGTGGGAGATAAAGCCTTGATTGGTCTCGAACTGGTTCAAGTTACAACCGAGAAGATTAAGCTCATTCAACAAAGGATTAAAACCGCACAGAGCCGACAGAAGAGTTATGCCGACCAGAGAATGAGGGAACTAGAATTTGAGACTGGGGATCATGTATTTTTGAAGATCTCGCCGACGATTGGGGTTTCAAGATTTGGGAAGAAGGGTAAATTAGCACCCCGATATATTGGGCCATTTGAAATTCTTGAGAAGGTCAACCCTGTTACCTACAGGCTTGCCCTGCCACCAGAATTAAGCCAAGTCCACAACGTGTTTCATGTTTCGATGTTGAGGAAATATATTCGAGATCCACTGCACGTGATTGATTATTCTGAGATTGTGGTTAATGAGGATTTAGGCTACGAGGAAAAGCCGATGAGAATTATTGACAGGCGGGAGCGGCAGTTGGGAAACAAATCGATACCAATGGTAAAGATCGAATGGGAGGGGCATTATGGCAAGGAGGCTACATGGGAAAAGGAAGAGGAAATAAAAATCTGTTATCCGGAGTTATTTGTAGAGCCAGATAACTAAAGTTTGGAGACCAAACTTCTCTAAGGAGGGTAGACTGTAGTGACCCTCATTACTCACCTTAGCCTCGGGCATGAACATTTGTATAATCTTGTTTTGCTAAGTTGTAGTAGTGAATTTTCTTGACTTGTCCTAACTAGAATGAGATTTTGTCTTGGTTTGTACTTATGTGAAATTTACTTGTTGAGCCTTGTTCTTTTCTGGTGAGTCTAGCCGAGGTCACCTTAAAGCCAGAACCACCTTGAAACCACTTTGGTTGACCTCTACCTTCGTCCTGGCATATTGGCCGAGATGTTATCTTCTAGGCCGAGGTGTATCATCAAAGCCGAGAGGTGAACCATCTAGGTCGAGATGTTATCTTTGAACCCAAGTGATCTTGTTCCGGATTGGTGCGACCTAGACCGAGATGTGGCACATCTAGGCCGAGGTGTGGCACAGCTAAGCCAAGTGTTGTTCGTCCTAGCCGAGACCATAGATACCTCACCTACCAGAGCCGATGTTTTTACCCGATGTCTGTACCTTGTCAGAGTGCCATGCCGCTTTACTTGTTAAACACCCTTTCGCCATACTTTGTCTGGTCTGTCAGCCACCTTTTCGGGGAGAACCAACCAGTCGTTGCCACGTGTCCAAGCTGAGTGTTAAATCAGCCGGCAGTGAGTAGAACCTATCATTTTTGTATCATATCTTTGCCTTGAGAGAGAGAAGCTCTAGAGGGAGTTTTAGAGTGAAGGGGTGGACCTTCGAGCTTGATTCTTAGAGATCTAACAGTTAGATTCGTGTATTAAGGTTAGATTCTTGATCTACTCTTGTTGTTCTTATTGTTCATCTAGCTGCATTGCATGATCGAGCACAATTTGTAAGCCATGCATCGATTTAAAGTTTGGTTTTAGAAAGAGAAAGTGTTATTCATGTGTTCTTGAATAAAAGTCTTGTTTGATCCGAAAGCTTGCATCAAGATTCATGTTTTTGTGTTTGTTTTCATAAAATCTTCGAGTATGGGTACCCAGGTCTATGTTTTTGAATTCATAGCATGAAATCTCAGATTTTGTAATGAAAGTTATGATCTTTGCATCCATATTCTTCTTGTTCTTTAAGAAAGGGGAAACCCAGATTTTCCTGACTTCATTTCCTTGAGCGTGGCCACCGGGACCACACCTCGGCAAGAAGGTGTGGGACCTCGGCAATAGCCTGGTTGGTACCCAGCATGTTTTTCCCGAGAGGAGAAATAGTGTTTTGTCTCGGTTCGACTTAGTTTTGAAGGAATGTCGAGATCATTTGCATCCATGAAAAGCTTGTTTGAAAGTGCATTCAATAGACTTTGCCATGTGTTTGTAGGACTTGGACTCTCGTTTGACCCTGACGTTGAAGAACTATGTTAGTGGTATTTTTAATAAAGTTATGTTATAATGTTTTGATAAGCCTTGCTTTGCTTTGTTTTGAAAAGTATTTGACTATCCCCTATGGTATCAAGTATAGCTTGGATCTGACAACTGAAGTCCGACGGCTAGGGACGCATTTGTAGCACAACCTTGAAAGTCCGTACGTGCTAGGGGACTATAAGCATTTGTAGCACAATCTTTGTTAATGTCACCCATGAAGCTTAAAAGACTTGGATTGATGAGCTCGATAGCTTTGTTAGATGAACTCGATTTATCCCACGTTTGTCATGAGCTATGATTATGCATTGTTTTGTTAAAGATCTCGGATGTCATACATGCAAACATTTTATTACTTGTACCATTCACTGAGTATCCAAGCTCACCCTCTCTATATATATATGTAGGTGTTGAGCAGGAAGGCGGTGACACCTAGGTGTGACTCGCCAGCTTGTTTTGGGTTTTTGTTATGTCGGCTTAACTTGTGTTCATGTCGGTAGTCTTGAAAATTATGCTTCTTGGCTTATAATGCTTGTAATTTACTCATGTCGGCTGGAGAAGCCTTTTGATCAAGATGTAAAAAAATGTACTTTGTACTTTATTGTATTTATATTCAAGCTGTAATATTATGTAAAGTTGTATGCCATTCCATGTAACTTACGCACTGCTCTTATGGACCACTTGTATCTTTAAATTATTGCTTCCGCACTTGGGAGCCCCATATATACTTATACTCTGTTTGTGTGTGTGATTTTGAAAGTTGGCCTACAGTAATCTCCGATTACTGGCCATCACGGCACTAGACTACTAGGGGCGATTTGGGGTCGTGACAAATTTACTGAGAATTCAGTGGGAATTTGCTGAGTAATTTACTGAGAATTTACTGGGAATTTGCTGAGTAATTTACTGAGAATTTTCTGGGAATTTGCTGAATAATTTATTGAGAATTTACTAAGAATTAACTCTTTAATTTACTGAGAATTTACTGGGCATTTGCTGAATAATTTACTTAAAATTAAATGAGAATTTATTGAGTAATTTACTGAGAATTTACTTGGAATTTATTGAGAATTTACTGAGTAATTTATTGAGAATTTACTGAAAATTTACTAAGTAATTTACTGATAATTTACAGGGAATTTACTAAGTAATTTACCAAGAATTTACTAAGAATTTATTGAGTAATTTATTTAGAATTTACTACTATTTTATGGAGTAATTTACTGGGAATATAAGGAGTAATTTACTGAGAATTTATTGGGAGTTCACTAAGTAACTTATTGAGAATCTACTGGAAATTTACTTTGAATTTACTTCGAATTTTGTAAGAATTTAATGGGAATTTACTGAGTAATTTAATGAAAATGTACTGGAAATTTACTGAGTAAGTTATTGAAAATTTATTGGTAATTTAGTGAGAATTTACTGATTAATTTTTTGAGAAATTTATTGAGTAATTAATGCGAATTTACTGGGAATTTACTAAGTAATTTACGGGAAATTTACTTGGAATTTACTCAGCAATTTACTTAGAAGTTACTCGGAATTTACTAAATAATTTACAGAGGGTTTACTGGGAATTTACTGAAAATTTACTAAGAATTTACTGGGAATTTACTGAGTAATTTAATGAGAATTTACTAGGAATTTATTGAGGAATATAATGAGAATTTATTGAGTAATTTACCGAGAATTTACTGAAATTTGTTTTGAGTAATTTAATGGGAATTTTGCTGGGAATTTATTGCGTTTTTATTGGGAATTTAATGAGTAATTTACGGAGAATTTACTGGGAATTTACTGAGTAATTTATTGAGAATTTACTGGGAATTTAGTCAGAGTTTACTACGAATTTATCAAATAATTTACTGAGAATTTAATAAGAAATTTACTGAAAATTTACTGGGAATTTAATCAGTAATTTGCAGAGAATTTACAGGGAATTTATAGAGTACTTTACAGAGAATTTGCTGGAAATTTACGGAGTAATTTACTGAGAATTTTGCGGAGAATTTACTGGCAATTTTTTGCGTAATTTACTGAGAATTTAATGGGAATTTACTGAATATTTAATGAGAATTTAATGGGAATTTATATAGTAATTTACTAGGAATTTACAGGGTAATTTACTGAGAATTCATTGAGAATTTTCTGACAATTTTCTGAGTAATTTAATGAGAATTTACTAGGAATTTAATGAGTAATTTATTGAGAATTTACTAGGAATTTATACAGAAATTTACTCACAATTTAATTGGAATTTACAGAGTTTACCTAAGAGTTTATTGGGAATTTACTGAGAATTTACTGAGTAATTTAATAACAATTTACCAGGAATTTACTGGGAATTTGCTCAATAATTTGCTCCGAATTTACTAAGTAATTTACTCAGAATTTACTAGGAATGTACTAAGTAATTTACTGAGAATTCACTGGGAATTTACTCAGTAATTTATTGAGAATTTACTGAGTAATTTACTCAAAATTTCCTGGGAATTTACTAAGAATTCACTGGTAATTTACTGAGAATTTAATGAGTAATTTAATAATAATTTACTGGGAATTTACTCAGTAATTTACTCCGAATTTACTAAGAATTTACTGGGAATTTACTGAGAAATTTACTCAGAATTTACTAAGTAATTTCCTTAGAATTTACTGGGAATTTACTGAGTAATTTACTAAGAATTCACTAGGAATTTACTTAGTAATTTGTTGAGAATTTACTGAGTAATTTACTCAGAATTTCCTAGGAATTTACTGAGTAATTTACTGAGAATTCACTGGGAATTTACTAGGAGTTTACTAAGAATTTACTAGGAATCTACTAAGTAATTTACTGAGAATTTACTGAGTAATTTACTGAGAATTTAGTGGAAATTTGCTGAGTAATTTACTGAGAATTTACTGCTAATTTTCTGAGTAATTTATGGGGAATTTACAAAGAATTTACTCTGTAATTTATTGAGAATTTGCGGGGTATTTGCTGAAAAATTTACTGAGAATTTATTGAGTAATTTATTGAGAATTTACTGGAAATTTACTGAGAATTTACAGGGAATTTACTGAGAATTTACAGGGAATTAACTGATTAATTTATCGAGAATTTACTAGGAATTTATTGAGTAATTTACTTAGAATTTATTGGTATTTTACTGAGTAATTTATTGGAAATATACATAGTAATTTACTGATAATTTATTGGGAATTTACTGAGAATTTATTGGGAGTTCACTGAGTAATTTATTGAGAATCTACTGCGAATTTACTTGGAATTTACTGACAATTTAAGGGGAACTTATTGAGTAATTTAATGAAAATTTACTGAGTAAGTTTCTAAGAATTTACTGGTAATTTACTGAGAATTTACGGGGAATTTACTGATTAATTTACCGAGAATTTAATGAGAATTTACAAAGTAATTTACGAGGAATTTACTTCGAATTTACTCAATAATTTACTTAGAATTTACTGAAAAATTACAGAATAATTTACTGAGTAATTTATTAAGAATTTACTTGGAATTTTGCAGAAAATTTACTGGGAATTTACTAAATAATTTAATGAAAATTTACTGGGAATTTACTGAGTAATATACTGAGAATTTACTTGGAATTTACCGAGAATTTACTAGAAATTTACTGAGTAATTTAATTGGAATTTACTGCGTTTTTACTGGGAATTTAATAAGTAATTTACTAAGAATTTACTGAGTAGTTTATTGAGAATTTACTGGGAATTTACTCAGTAATTTTTTGAGAATTCACTTAAAATTTAATAAAAAATTTACTGAAAATTTACTTGGAATTTACTTACTAATATACTAAGAATTTATTAGGAATTTATTGAGTAATTTAATGAGAATTTACAAAGTAATTTAATTAGATTTTACTAGGAATTTACTGATAATTTACTGGGAATTTACTAAGTAATTTACTGGGAATTTACTGAGAGTTTATTGGGAATTTACTAAGTAATTTACTGAGAATTCACTGGGAATTCACTGAGTAATTTACTCAGAATTTCCTGGAAATTTACTGAGTGATTTATTGAGAATTTACTGGGAATTTACTGCGTTTTTAAAATGAATTTAATGAGTAATTTACTGAGAATTTACTGAGTAATTTATTGAGAATTTATTAGAATTTACTCAGAATTTACTAAGTAATTTACTGAGAATTTACTGGGAATTTACTCAGTAATTTTCTGAGAATTCACTTAGAATTTAATGAGAAATTTACTGGGAATTTACTGACTAATATACTGAGAATTTACTAGGAATTTACTGAGTAGTTTAATGAGAATTTACTGGGAATTTACTAAGTAATTTAATGAGAAATTACTAGAAATTTACTGGAAATTTACCGAGTAATTTACTGTGAATTTACACAGTAATTTACTGAGAATTTATTGGGAATTTATTGAGTAATTTACTGAGAATTTACTGGGAATTTATTGAGTAATTTACTGATAATTTACTAAAAATTTACTAAGTAATTTACTAAGAATTTACTCAGTAATTTACTGAGAATTTACATGGAATGTACTGCGAATTTACTAAGAATTTACCAAAAATTTATGGAGTAATTTACTGAATATTTATTGGGAATTTACTTAGTAATTTACTGGGAATTTACTAAAAATTTACTGGGAATTTTGCTGAGAATTTACTCAGTAATTTACTGAGAATTTACTAGGAATTTTCTGAATAATTTACTGAGAATTTATAGACAATTTATACAGTAATTACTCACAATTTACTGGAAATTTACAGAGTAATTTACTGAGAATTTACTGGGAACTTATACAGTAATTTACTGACAATTTACTAGGAATTTATAGAGTAATTTACTGGGAATTTACTTAAAATTTATTGGGAATTTACTGAGAATTAACTGGGAATTTACTCAGTAATTTACTGATAATTTAATGGGAATTTTCTGAGAATTTACTGAGTAATTTCCTGGAAATTTACAAAGTAATTACTGGGAATTTACTGAGTAATTTACTGGAAAATTTTATAGGGAATTTACTTGGAATTTACTTGGAATTTCCCGAATAATTTACTTAAAATTTACTGCGAATTTACACGGTAATTTACTGAGAATTTACTAGGACTTTACTAAGTAATTTTTTGAGAATTTATTTCGAATTTACTGAAAATTTACTCAGTAATTTATTGAGAATTTAATGAGAATTTACTAAGAATTTACTGGTAATTTACTGAGAATTTACTGTGAATTTACTGAGAAATTTTCTGGGAATTTACTCAGTAATTTACTTGGAATGTACAGAGAATTTACTGAGTAATTTACTAAGAACTTATTGGCAATTTCACAGAGAATTTACTGGGAATTTACTGAGTAATTTACTAAGAATTTACTCGGAATTTCGCTAAGAATTTACTCGGAATTTACTTAGTAATATACTGAGAATTTATGGGCAATTTACTCAGTAATTTACAGAGAATTTACTGGGAATTGACTGAGTAATTTGCTAGTAATTTACTAGGAATTTACTGAGTAACTTGCTAGTAATTTACTGGGAATTTATTGAGTAATTTACTAAGAATTTACTCGGAATTTCGCTAAGAATTTACTCGGAATTTACTTAGTAATATGCTGAGAATTTATGGGCAATTTACTCAGTAATTTACAGAGAATTTACTGGGAATTGACTGAGTAATTTGCTAGTAATTTACTAGGAATTTACTGAGTAACTTGCTAGTAATTTACTGGGAATTTACTAAGTAATTTACTACGAATGTACTGAGAATTTATTCCGAATTTACTGAGTAATTTACTGGGAATTTACTCAATAACTTTCTAGGAATTTATTGAGAATTTACTTTGAATTTAATGAGAATTTACTGAGTAATTTACTGAGAATTTATTAGGAATTTACTGAGAATTTATTGCGAATTTACATAGTAATTTACTGAGTAATTTTCTGAGAATTTATTTTGAATTTACTGAGAATTTACTTTGTAAATTACTGAGAAATTTATTGGAAATTTACTGAGTAATTTACTAACAATTTATTTTGAATTTACTGAGCAATTTACTGAGAATTTACTAGTAATTTACTGAGAATTTGAGGGAAATTTACGGAGTAATTTACTGAGAATTTACTGGGAATTTACAGCGTAATTTTCTGAGAATTTTGCGGAGAATTTACTGGCAATTTTCGTAGTAATTTGCTAAGAATTTATTAGGAATTTACTGTGTAATTTACTGAGAATTTATTTAGAATTTATTAGGAATTTATACAGTAATTTACTGACAATTTACTGGGAATTTAAAGAGTAATTTACTGAGAATTTACTAAGTAATTTAATGAGAATTTAGAGGGAATTTACTGAGAATTTAGAGGGAATTTACTACGAATTTACTTAGAATTACTGGGAATTTATACAGTAAATTATTCACAATTTAATTGGAATTTATGGAGTAATTACCTGAGAATTTATTGGGAATTTACTGGGAATTTAGGGAGAATTTGCTGAGAAATTTACTTGGAATTTACTGAGTAATTTATTGGGAATTTACTGAGAATTTACTGGGCATTTGCTGAATAATTTACTGAGAATTTACTGGGAATTTATTGAGTAATTTACTGGGAATTTACTTGGAATTTATTGAGAATTTACTGAGTAATTTATTGAGAATTTACTAAAAATTTACTGAGTAATTTACTGAGAATTTACTTAGAATTTACAGGGAATTTACTGAGTAATTTACCAAGAATTTACTAAGAATTTATTGAGTAATTTACTTAGAATTTACTAGTATTTTACTGAGTAATTTATTGGGAATATACGGAGTAATTTACTGAGAATTTACTGGGAATTTACTGAGAATTTATTGGAGTTCACTGAATAACTTATTGAGAATCTTCTAGGAATTTACTAAGAATTTAATTGGAATTTACTGAGAATTTAATGAGAATTTACTGAGTAATTTAATGAAAATTTACTGAGTAAGTTACTGAGAATTTACTGGTAATTTACTGAGAAGTTACCGAGAATTTATTAATTAATTTACTGAGAATTTACTGAGTAATTTAATGAGAATTTATTGGGAATTTACTGAGTAATTTACTAAGTAATTTACAGGGATTTTACTTGGAATTTACTCGGTAGTTTACTTAGAATTCACTGGTAATTTTCGGAATAATTTTCTGAGAATTTACTGTGAATTTACTGAGTAATTTACTAAGAATTTACTAGGAATTTTGATTAGAATTTAATGAGAATTTACTGGGAATTTACTGAGTAATATACTAAGAATTTATTGGGAATTTACCGAGTAATTTACTGAGAATTTACTAAGTAATTTACTGAGAATTTACTGGAAATTTACTGAGTAATTTAATGGGAATTTACTGGGAATTTATTGCTTTTTTACTGGGAGTTTAATGAGTAATTTACTGAGAATTTACCGGGAATTTACTGAGTAATTTATTGAGAATTTACTGATAATTTACTAAGAATTTACTAAGTAATTTATTGAGAATTTATTAGGAATTTACTCAGTAATTTTCTGAGAATTCACTTAGAATTATTAAGAAATTTAGTGAAAATTTACTCGGAATTTCCTGACTAATATACTGAGAATTTATTAGGAATTTACCAAGTAGTTTGATGAGAATTTACTAAATAATTTAATGAGAATTTACTAGGAATTTACTGAGTAATTTACTAGAAATTTACACAGTAATTTATGAGAATTTACTGGGAATTTACTGAGTAATTTACAGAGAATTTACTAGGAGCTTACTGAGTAATTTACAGAGAATTTACTTGGAATTTACTGAGAATTTACCGAAAATTTACGAAGTAATTTTCTGATTATTTATTGGGAATTTACTCAGTAATTTACTAAAAATTTAATGGGAATTTTGCTGAGAATTTACTGGTAATTTACTAAGTAATTTACTGAGAATTTACTTAATAATTTATTGGAAATTTACTAAATAATTTATTGAGAATTTACTGGGAATTTATACAGTAATTTACTGACAATTTATTAGTAATTTACTGGAAATTTACTGAATAATTTACTTGAAATTTATACAGTAATTTACTGGGAATTTATACAGTAATTTACTGGGAATTTACTGAGAATTTACTCAATAATTTACAGAGAATTTACTGGGAATTTACTGAAAATTTACAGCCAATTTACTGAGTAATTTACTGGGAATTTACTGAGTAATTTACTGGAAATTTACCAAGTAATTACTAGTAATTTTTTGAGTAATTTATTAAGAATTTACTAAGAAGTTACTGGAAATTTAATGAGATTTTACTAGGAATTTACTCAGTAATTGTCATGACCCGAACTCGCCCCCGTGGGTTAAGGACATAACCGGCCAGTAATCATGAGATTACCTCCGGCCTCAAACCAAACCAAACGTATTTTAACAGAGTTAATGGGGGCCAAACGGAAGCAATTTAAAAACTTTGTCCATAGAGCTATACTTACATGGCACATCATAACAACCCATACATATGAATATTAATAACTCACAACAAAATATGTACTACACGAGATTCTGTACATACAGGATCATATAAGTCTAAGTCAACCCAAGAAAACTATATACAATGTGTTCAAAGACTTCGCCCACATGACAAAATAAACAGAAAGACAAAAAGGCGAAGACGGGTCTCGTGCGTGAGACGCAAGGGTTAACTCTTCAAAACCTTTGTTGTTCCTCACAGACTTCACTGGGGCTGGGTTTGGACTCCTCTTGGCTCACCTACAAACACATGAATGAGCGTGAGCGAAAGGCCAGTGAATAATATCAATTAAAGAAGCTATACAGACGATATGTAGAACATCATGCTTCAAACGGCCTTAGGCCCAATTCATATTTCTATTTAACATATATACACAATTTAGGTCAAGTGACTGTGGTTCCAAACAAACTAGCCTTTGGCCCATTCAAACTTTCATTTGTGTTAAAACGGCCTTTGGCCCATGCAAATGACAAACTGGCCTTTGGCTCATTCATTCGTTCATGTCGAAACGGCCTCTGGCCCACTCATTCGTGTCAAACGGCCTCCGGCCCATTCATTCATGTCAAAATGGCCTCCAGCCCATTCATTCATGTCAAAACGGCCTCTGGCCCATTCATTCTATTATTCAGATCATACTGGCCTCTGGCCCACTCAATTGGTATAGCAAACATCGTCCACCGATCGAATCAATGAACTTATAAAACTTACATAGAGGTAAGCAATTGGACAACAACATATTTCAGATATCTCTGTTAAGATATTACTCACAGCGATTGGTTGGTTGGTTTTCCCTGGAGCTCGACCCTACACATTCCATGAACACAAAAGGGTCACAAACAATTCAATCCATTCTAAATTCACATTTTCCTCTTTAGGCTTCATTCTTATCTCTTTAACTCAATTACAATGCTCAATGCATGCCTAAGAGTACTTAGAAGTGAAAGAGGACGGAAAACGAAACTCAGGAATGCCTTTTTCAAAAATTTCAGAAAATAGGGTCCCCGCTCGAGCGTGACTTCCCCGCTCGAGCGGACCACGAGGCCTGCAAAAGTACTGGATATTCAAAATTTACGCTCGATCGTGAACTCTGCGCTCGAGCGGAGGCCTCTCTACATGGCTACCTGCTCGAGGCGTGAACTTCCGCTCGAGTGCGAACACATGTCGTAGAAAATACTGGGAACACGAATTTCACGCTCGAGCGGCGTTTCGCCATGAGCGGACATCAAAATTCTGGAAAATTCCAAACATGTTCTTGAACTCAATTTGATGTTTCAAAGGCTCCAAAATGCACGATTTTGGCTGAAACTTCACAATATATCATATATCAACATGGTATAAACACCAAATTACAACACAATGAAGCTCAATTTCACAATTTAATCACATGCATGTCTCAAATTAACTCAAACTCATCACCAACACACTAGATTCAAACATGCAAGACTCAAACTCCCATGATTTGCACTTGCATGTGAAATATACACAATATCCTCAACTTAATTGGTGAAGAGATGATCAAATACATGGTCATTAATCAAAACTCATCATGGATTACATACTTTATGCTCAAACATGGAAATTTATGGCAATTTCTTACATGCATGTGTTCCAAGACTTCAAATTCAACAAAACTAACCCAATTTCATCATAATCAATCTAACTCATATTCTTGACCATTAATCAAACTTGAATTCACAATTTACAACATTAAACTCATGAATTCACTTACCTAGAGGCTCAATTCTTCCAATCTATGGTCAAATCTAGAGTTGGCCTTCAAATATTCAAGCTTCAATGATCAAAGCTCCAATTTTTGAGCTCCCTCTCTCTAACCGACCCTCACCCTCTCTTTCAAGAATTAATATCACCCAAATGAACACAAAAGAGAAGAATTGAGAGTGTAATGGCCCTTATATAACCCCACTATGTCACATTAATTTAATATTAGATATTTGAGCACTTAATTGATTAATTAAATCAATTTAATCTGATCCAAATCAATTTCCAATTAAATTTCACCGTAGGCTCTAAAAATTATGCCAATCACAATGGCGCAATCAATTTCAGTTTCTATGGCCAATAAGGCCTTCAATTTAAATTCCAAAGCAAATAATCAAACAGATATTCCTACGGTGAACAGATAGAAATTCAAAACCACATATTTTCACATAATGGCACACAAATTCATATCAAACACATAATCATATTCACATTAAGGACCAATTAGCATAATAAGGGACAGGGTTGTCATAGTAATTTATTGAGAATTTGCTGGGAATTTACACTGTAATTTTATTAGAATTTATTAGGAATTTATTGAGAATTTACTAAAAATTTACTCAGTAATTTATTGAGAATTTAATGGCAATTTACTGGTAATTTACTTAGTAATTTAATGAGAATTTACTGAGTAATTTACTGTGAATTTACTAAGTAATTTACTTAGAATTTAAAGAGAATTTACTCAGTAATTTACTAAGAATCTATTGGGAATTTTGCAGAGAATTTACTTGAAATTTACTGAGTAATTTACTAAGAATTTACAGGGAATTTCACAGAGAATTTACTTAGAATTTGCTTGGAATTTACTGAGAATTTAATGGGAATTTACTGAGTAATTTAATGAGAATTTACTAGAAATTTACTGAGTAAGTTACTGAAAATTTATGGAAAATTTATTGATTAATTTACTGAGCATTTACTAAGTAATTTAATAAAAATTTACTAGGAATTTACTGAGTAATTTACTGGGAATTTACTGAGTAATTTACGGGGAATTTACTGAGTAATTTACGGGGAATTTACTTGGAATTTACTCAGTAATTTACTTAGAATTTACTGAATAGTTTACTGAGAATTTACTCGGAATTTACTGAGTAATTTATTGAGAATTTACTAGGAATTTACTGAGTAATTTACTCAGAATTTACTAGGAATTTAATGAGAATTTATTGAGAATTTACTGAGTAATATACTGAGAAATTATTGAAAATTTACTAAGTAATTTACTGAGTAATTTACTTAGAATTTACTAGAAATTTACTGAGTAATTTAATGGGAATTTACTGCGTTTTTACTAGGAATTTAATGAGTAATTTACTGAGAATTTACTGGAAATTTACTGAGTAATTTATTTAGAATTTATTGGGAATTTACTCAAAATTTACTACTAATTTAATAAGTAATTTACTGGGATTTTACTATGAATTTACTCAGTAATTTTCTAGGCATTCACTTAGAATTTAATAAGAAATTTACTAAAATTTTACTGGAAATTTACTAACTAATATATTGAGAATTACTAGGAATTTACTAAGTAATTTAATGAGAATTTACTAGGTATTTGCACAGTTATTTACTGAGAATTTACTGAGTAATTTACTGAGAATTTACTTTGAATTTACTGAGAATTTACTCAGTAATTTACATGGAATTTACTCAGAATTTACTAAGAATTTACCATAAATTTATGGAGTAATTTATTGAGTATTTATCTGGAATTTACTCAGTAATATACCAGAAATTTGCTGAGTAATTTACTAAAAATTTACTGGGAATTTTGCTAAGAATTTACTGAGTAATTTACTGAGAATTTACACAGTAACTTACTGACAATTTACTGGGAATTTAAAGAGTAATTTACTGGAAATTTAGACAGTAATTTACTAGGAATTTACAGAGTAATTTACAGGGAACTTACTCAGAATTTACTGGGAATTTACTGAGAATTTACTGGCAATTTAATGAGTAATTTAATAATAATTTACTGAGAATTTACTTGGAATTTACTCAATAATTTACTGAGAATTTACTGAGTAATTTATTGAGAAATTACTGGGAATTTACTAAGTAATTTTTTGAGAATTTACTGAGTAATTTACTGAGAATTTAATGAGATTTTACTGGAAATTTCTTGAGTAATTTACTTACAATTTGGTGGGAGTTTACACAGTAATTTACTGAGAATTTATTGGGAATTTACTGAGTAATTTACTGGGAATTTACTGAAAATTTAGTCAATAATTTATTGAGAATTTAATGGGAATTTAGCAAGAATTTACTGGTAATTTACTGAGTAACTTACTGAGAATTTACTAGGAATTCACTGAGTAATTTACTTAGAATTTACAGAATATTTACTGAGTAATTTACTAAGAATTTATTGGGAATTTCGCAGAGAATTTACTGGGAATTTACTGAGTAATTTACTAAGAATTTACTGGGAATTTCGCAGAGAATTTACTAAAAATTTACTGAGTAATTTACTAAGAATTTACTGAGTAATTTACTAAAAATTTACGGGGAATTTACTCAGTAATTTACTGAGAATTTATTGGGAATTGACTGAGTAATTTTACCAAGAATGTACTAGGTATTTACTAAGAATTTACTGGGAATTTACTGAGTAATTTACTACAAATTTACTGTGAATTTATTGAGAACTTACTGCGAATTTACTGAGTAATTTACTGTGAATTTACTCAATAACTTACTGAGAATTTACTTTGAATTTACTGAGTAATTTACTGAGAATTTACTAGGAATTTACTGTGTAATTTATTGAGAATTTACTGGGAATTTGTATAGTAATTTACTGACAATTCACTGAGAATTTACTAAGTAATTTAATGAGAATTTACTGGGAATTACTAAGAATTTACTAAGTAATTTATACTGTAATTTACTCACAATTTGATTGGAATTTATTGGGAATTTACTGGGTAATTTACTGCGAATATACTGAGAATTTACTCAATAATTTATTGAGAATTTACTGAGAATTTATTGCGAATTTACTGTGTAATTTACTGAGAATTTACGAGGAATTTACTAAGTAATTTACTGGGAATTTACTGAGTAATTTAATGAGAATTTACTAGGAATTTACTTAGAATTGATTGTGATTTTACGGGCAATTTACTGAGAATTTAATGACAATTTCTTGGGAATTTATTAAGAAATTTATAAGAATTTACTGGGAATTTACTTAATAATTTTACTGAGAATTTACTGAGAATTTATTAGAATTTACTGAGTAATTTGCTAAGAATTTACGGGGAATCTCCTGATTAATTTACTGAGAATTTAATGGTAATTTACAGAGTAATTTACTGAGAATTTAATGGTAATTTACAGAGTAATTTACTGAGAATTTATTGGAATTTACTAAGTAATTTGCTGAGAATTTACTGAGAATTTAATGGTAATTTACTGAGTAATTTAATAAGAATTTACTTGGAATTTACTTAGTAATTTACTTGGAATTAACTGGGAATTTACTTAGTAATTTACTGATAATTTACTGGGAATTTACTTAGTAATTTACTGATAATTTACTGCATAACTAACTAAGAATTTACTGAATGATTTACTAAGAATTTATTGGGAATTTACAGGGTAATTTAATGAGAATTTCTCGGAAATTTATTGAGTAATATAATGAGAATTTACTGGGAATTTACTAAGTAATTTATTGATTAATTTACTGGGAATTTATTTAGTAATTTACTGTGAATTTACCGGGAATTTACTTAGTAATTTATTGGGAATTTAATCAGTAATTTACTGAGAATTTTTTAGAAATTTACTGAGTAATTTACTCAGAATTTACGCGGAATTTACTGAGTAATTTACTGAGAATTCACTAGGAATTTACTGAGTAATTTGCAGAGAATTTATTGGAAATTTATTGTGTAATTTGCAGAGAATTTACTGGGAATTTACTGTGTAATTTACTAAGAATTTACTGAGTAATTTACTGAGAATTCCTTGGGAATTTACTGAGGAAATTACAGAGAATTTGATGGGAATTTACACAGTAATTTATTGAGAATTTACTGGGAATTTACTGAGTAGTTTTCTGGGAATTTATTTGAAATTTATTGGCAATTTACTGAAAATTTACTCAGTAATTTTTTGAGAATTTACTGGTAATTTACTGAGTAATTTTATGAGAATTTACTGGTAATTTACTGAGTAATTTACTAAGAATTTACGTGGAATTTCGCAAAGAATTTATTGGGAATTTACTGAGTAATTTACTAAGATTTTTTTGGGAATTTCGCAGAGAATTTAATGGGAATTTACGGAGTAATTTAGTGAGAATTTCTTGGGACCTGACTGAGTAATTTACTAAGAATTTACTGAGTATTTACTGAGAATTTACTGAATAATTTGCTGGTAATTTACTAAGAATTTACGGAGTAATTTACTACGAATTTATTGAGAATTTACTGCAAATTTACTGGGAATTTATTCAGTAATTTACTGAGAATTTATTGAGAATTTACTTTGAATTTATTGAGTAATTTAATGAGAATTTGCAGAGTAATTTACTGAGAATTTACTGGAAATTTACTAAGCAATTAGCTGAGAATTTATTGAGTAATTTACTGAGAATTTATTGTGAATTTTCTGAGAATTTACTGAGTAATTTACAAATAAATTTAATGTGTAGTTTACTTAGAATTTTTTGAGAATTTACTGAGTAATTTACTAGAAATTTACTGAGAATTTGCTTAGTAATTTGCAGGGAATTTACTGAAAATTTGCTGAAAAATTTACGAAGTAATTTACTGAGAATTTATTAGGAATTTACAGAGTAATTTACAGAGAATTTACTGAGAATTTTTCGGAGAATTTACTGGCAATTTTCTGAGTAATTTACTGAGAATTTACTAGGAATTTACTATGTAATTTACTGGGAATTTATACAGAAATTTACCGACAATTTACTGGGAATTTAAAGAGTAATTTACTGAGAATTCACTGGAAATTTACTAAGAATTTATTGAGTAATTGAATGAGAATTTACTGGGAATTTACCAAGTAATTTACTGAGAATACAGTAATTTACCGATAATTTACTGGGAATTTACAGAGTAATTTACTGAGAATTCACTAGGAATTTACTAAGAATTTACTGAGTAATTTAATGAGAATTTACTAGGAATTTTCCAAGTAATTTACTAAGAATTTACTGGGAATTTATACAGTAATTGTAATACCCCTGTTCCGTAATGCATTAATTGGCCCTTAATATGAATTTGATTATATGTTTGATATGATTTGGTGTGCCATTATGTGATATATGTGATTCTAGAATTCTATCTATCCACCGTAGGAATATCTATTTGAATAATCTGCTTTGGAATTAAATTGAGGGCCTTATCGGCCACAGAACTCGAAATTGATTACGCCATTGTGGTTGGCATAATTTTTAGAGCCTACGGTGAAATTTAATTGAAAATTTATTCTTGTCAATTTAAACTGATTAAATTGATAAATTAAGTACCCCATTATTTTATATTAAAATATTTGTGAGTGGGGCTTGTTTGTATATTTGCATTGCACTCTCCTTTAGCTCTCTTAAAACTCAAAATCTGAGTTAGACAATTGAGAGTGAGGGAGAGGCCGACTATAGAGAGAGAAAGGAAGAGACTTGAGCAATTTTTGGCTCTAGCTTGGGAATTTGAAGATTTAACTCAAGAATTGACTAGAGTTTGGAAGATTAAAGCTCCTAGGTGAGTAACCAACCCCTAACTCATGAATTTGAGTTGTGATTTCGTGAATTGAAGATTAATTTGTGATCTAGAACATGAAAGGAGTTGGTTTTGATGAATTTGAAGACTATATATGCATGTATGTATTGTTTTGAATTTGCATATTTGCGCTTGAATTACATGACTCATGTTGCAATTTTGGTTGAAATCCATGCATTTGACCATCTTTTCATCATATGAGACGAGAATGAAGGTTATATGTCACATGCATGTACAATCCATGGAAGTAGAAGCTTTGAATGCATGAAATGGTTACATTGGTAATGAGTTGGTGGAAAATGAGCCATGCATGTAGATAAAATATGAAATTGAGCTTCAATATGTTGTAATTCTATGTTTGTACCATGTTAGTACATGATTATGTGAAGTTTGGACCGAAATCATGCATTTAGAGCCTTTGAATGTCGAGATGAAGCTCAAGAACTCAATCTGGAAAACCCAGATTTTCGATGTCCGCTCGAGCGGGTGAAGTGCCACTCGAGCAGAGAAATCGAGCTCCCAGCATTTTCTGCAGACATGGTTCCCGTTCGAGCGGGTAAGTTGACGCTCGAGCGGGGAGCTATGTAGACAGGCAGTTCGCTCGAGCAGCCGAGTTCACGCTCGAGCTGGAATTGAAGGCAACCAGTACTTTCGCAGACCTAAGGGTCCGCTCGAGCGGGGAAGTCCACGCTCGAGCGGGGACCCTATTTTCTGAAATCCTATTTTTGCATTTTGTGTTCTGTTTTCCGTTCTCTTTCACTTGCAAGCACTCTTAGGCATATGTTAAGCATTGTAAATGAGTTAATGAGATAATAATAAAGCCTAAAGAGGAATATGTGAATTAAAGAACGGATTGAACTGTTAATGACCCTTTTGTGTTCATGAAACGTGTAGGGTCAAGCTCCAGGGCAAATCCACAAGCCGATCACTGTGAGTAATATCGATATTTGAATGATTGTGAATGTCCAATTATTATTCCCTTATAAGCTTTATAAGTTGCTAATTGGGATTGTGGACAAAAGTCTGACAAGAATAAACATAAATGGACCAAAGGTCGTTTCGATAAACATAAATGGACCGAAGGTCGTTTCGATAAACATAAATGGACCGAAGGTCGTTTTGATAACAAAGGAACGGACCGAAGGTCGTTTTGATAAACATAAATGGACCGAAGGTCATTGAACGGACCGAAGGTCGTTTTGACCTATATGAATGGACCGAAGGTCGTTTTGATATATATGAACGGACCGAAGGTCGTTTTGATAGGAATGAGTGGACCGAAGGTCATTTTGACATATATGAATGGACCTAAGGTCGTTTTGACATAAATGAGCGGGCCGAAGGCCGTTTTGATACTAATGTATGGGCCGGAGGCCGTTCTGACGTAAACGAATGGACCGAAGGTCGTTTCGATAAGAATAAGTGGACCGAAGGTCGTTTTGATAGAAATAAATGGACCTAAGGTCGTGTTGACATGAATGAGCGGGCCGAAGGCCGTTTTGATACGAATGTATGGGCCGAAGGCCGTTTTGACGTAAACGAATAGGCCGAAGACCATTTTGACAGAGATGAATGGATCGCAGGCCGTTTTGACATAAATGAATGGGCCGAAGGCCGTTTTGACATGAATGGAAATCTGAATGGGCCAAAGGCCAGAATGTTTTGAACTACAGTCACTTGATTTGAATTTCGTATAGTTATACATCTGTTAAATAGAAATATGAATTGGGCCCAAGGCCGTTTGGAACATGTTGTTCTACATTGTTATGTAACTTCTGTATTTGATTTGATATTATTCACTGGGCTTTCGCTCACGCTCATTCATGTGTTTGTAGGTGAGCCAAGAGAAGTCCAGACCCAGCCTCAGTGAAGTCTGTATGGAACAACTAAGGTTTTGAGAGAGTCAGCCCTTGTGTCTCACGCACGAGACCCGTCTTCGCCCTTTTGTTATGTATTTACATTTTGTCAGGTTTGCGAAGTTTTGAATCCGTCTGTATATAGTTTTCATGGATTGACTTAGTTTGGATGATCCTGTCTGTGATACCCCTATCCCGAAATATTCTAATTGGTCCTTAATTTGAGTATGATTATGTGTTTACCATGATTTTGTGTGCCATTATGTGATTTTGAAGTTTTATCTGTTCACCGTAGGAATATCTGTTTGAATAATTAGCTTTGGAAACTTAATTGAGGGCCTTATCGGCCACAGAACCCGAAGTTGATTATGCCATTGTGATTGGCATAATTTTTAGAGCCTACGGTGAAATTTAACTGAAGGACTGATTCGGGCCAGATTAAATTGATTAATTAACGAATTGGTACTCCAATATGTGATATTAACTTAATGGGGCTTAGTGGGGTTATATGGGACCCTTATGCATTCAACTCCCTCCTTTTATTTCATTTTTGGGGCTGATTAAATTCTCTAGAGGAGGAGAGACCCGAACTAGAGAGAGAGAGGGGAGGAAATCAAAGTTTTGCTCTTAAATCTTGGAAGTCTTGAAAGCAACTCTAGACTTGACCATAAATTGGAAGAATTGAGCCTCTAGGTAAGCATTGATTCTTGAATCCATGAGTTAATGTGTAATCTTGTGTGTTCAAGAGTTGTGGTGATCAATAGCATGATTTGAGCTGGTTGTATTGAAATGGAGGCTTGATATGTGCATGCATGTAGAGAATTCCTATGGAATCACAAAATCTAGCATGTAATTTGTGTAATTGTGAAAGATTGGTAGTGTAATCCCACATGCAAGCATGTCTTTGTTGAATCTTATAGCAATGAGCACTAATTGCATTATTTGAAATGAATGTGAAGTAAAAATGGGCATGCATGTACAAAACATGGGGGTATAAGTCTTGAATGTTTGAATTTGAGCATGTTGGTGATGGGTTTGAGATATTTTGGGACATGCATGTAGATAAATCATGAAATTGAGCTTCCTGATGTTGTAATCTTGTATTAGTAGCATGTTAGCATGTGTAAATGTATAATTTGGGCCATAACATGCATGAATTGTTGGTTGAAGTCGAAATGAAGCTTAGGAACACAGTTCTGGGTTTTCCAGAAGTTTGAGGTCCGCTCAAGCGGGGAACCTGACGCTCGAGCGGGAAATGCGGGCTCCCAGTACCTTTTTGCAGACTTGATGTCCGCTTGAGCGGGGTAATTAACGCTCGAGCGTGGGAGCTGTTTTAACAGGACTTCCGCTCGAGCGCCCTATTTAACGCTCGAGCGTATTTTTCATGCAACCAGTACTTTTGCAGACCTTGAGGGTCCGCTCGAGCGGGTAAATTGACGCTCGAGCGGGGACCCTGTTTTCCTGAAATTTCGTTCATGCATTCTGTATTCTGTTTTCCGTTCTCTTTCACTTGTAAGCACTCTTAGGCATATGTTAAGCATTGTAAATGAGCAAATGAAATGTGAATTAAGCCTAAAGAGAGATATGTGAATTAAAGAACGGATTGAACTGTTAGTGACCCTTTGTGCTCATGAAATGTGTAGGGTCAAGTTCCAGGGAAAATCCACAAGCCGATCACTGTGAGTAAATATCAATACTTGAAAGCTTATCAATGTCCAATTGTGTATTCCCTTATAAGCTTTATGAGTTGCTAATTGGGATTATGGACAAAGGTCTGACATGAATGAATAAATGGCCAAGGCCGTTTGATACAAATGAATGGGCCAAGGCCGTTTTGATATAAATGAATGGGCCAAAGGCCGTTTTGATATAAATGAATGGCCGAAGGCCGTTTGACACAGATGAATGGGCCAAAGGCCGTTTTGACAATGAACGAATGGGCCGAAGGCCGTTTTGACGTAGATGGAAATCAGAATGGGCCAAAGGCCAATATGTTTAGAACTACCGTCACTTGATCTGAACTTTGTATAAATGTACATATGTTAAGTAGGAATATGAATTGGGCCCGAGGCCGTTTGGAGTATATTGTTCTACATATTGTTTATATGACTTTTGTATTTGATATTATTCACTGGGCTATCGCTCACGCTCATTCATGTGTTTGTAGGTGAGCCAAGGGAAGTTCAAACCCAGCCCCAGTGAAGTCTGCTAGGAAAAATCCAAGTTTTGGGGAAGTCAGCCTTGCGTCTCACTCTGGAGACCTATCCTTGCCTCTTTGCAATGTATTTTATATTTGGTCTTGTCGGCAAGGACTTTATGTATATCTGTATATAGTCTGTCATAGGTTGACTCGTTTTGGATGATCCTGTCTGTATTGAATTTTGTGCAACTGTACTCTTGATGTGGGTTATTAACGTATCTGAGTTTGGTCTGTTGATGTGCATACAAGCACGGCTCTATGGACAAAGTTTTAATTTTTGCTTCCGTTTGGCCCCTTTACTCTGACAAGTCATCTTATTTTGGTTTGAGGCCGTAGGTAATCACAGGATTACTGGCCGGTCATGTCCTTAACCCATAGGGGCGGGTTCGGGTCGTGACACTGTCTGTATAGAATCTTATGTCATTACAGTTTCTGTTGTGAGTTATTAACATATGTATATCTGGAATGTTATGATGTGCATATAAGCATGGCTCTATGGACAAAGTCTTAAAATTGCTTCCGTTTAGCCCCTTTACTCTGATGAGTTTTGTCTTATTTGGTTTGAGGCCGTAGGTAATCTTAGGATTACTGGCTGGTTACGTCCTTAACCCATGGGGGCGGGTTCGGGTCGTGACAGTAATTTACTCACAATTTAATTGGAATTTACAGAGTAATTACCTTAGAATTTTTTGGGAATTTACTGTGAATTTTCTGGGAATTTATTGAGAATTTATTGGGAATTTACTGTGTAATTTACTGAGAATTGACAGGGAATTTACTGAGTAATTTACTGAGAATTTACTAGGAATTTCCTGAGTTATTTACTGAGACTTTACTAAGTAATTTACAGAGAATTTACTGAGTAATTTAATGATAATTTACTAGGAATTTACTTGGAATTTACAGGAAATTTTCTGAGAATTTACTTAGTAATTTACTCAGAATTTATAATACAGTAATTTACCGACAATTTACTGGGAATTTAAAGAGTAATTTACTGAGAATTCACTGGAAATTTACTAAGAATTTATTGAGTAATTTAATGAGAATTTACTGGGAATTTACCAAGTAATTTACTGAGAATACAGTAATTTACCGACAATTTACTGGGAATTTAAAGAGTAATTTACTGAGAATTCACTGGAAATTTACTAAGAATTTATTGAGTAATTTAATGAGAATTTACTGGGAATTTACCAAGTAATTTACTGAGAATACAGTAATTTACCGACAATTTACTGGGAATTTAAAGAGTAATTTACTGAGAATTCACTGGAAATTTACTAAGAATTTATTGAGTAATTTAATGAGAATTTACTGGGAATTTACCAAGTAATTTACTGAGAATACAGTAATTTACCGACAATTTACTGGGAATTTACAAAGTAATTTACTGAGAATTCACTAGGAATTTACTAAGAATTTACTGAGTAATTTAATGAGAATTTACTAGGAATTTACCAAGTAATTTACTGAGAATTTACTGGGAATTTATACAGTAATTTACTCACAATTTAATTGGAATTTACAGAGTAATTACCTTAGAATTTTTTGGGAATTTACTGTGTAATTTACTGAGAATTGACAGGGAATTTACTGAGTAATTTACTGAGAATTTACTAGGAATTTACTGAGTTATTTACTGAGACTTTACTAAGTAATTTACTGGGAATTTACTGAGTAATTTAATGATAATTTACTAGGAATTTACAGGAAATTTTCTGAGAATTTACTTAGTAATTTACTGAGAATTTATTGGGAATTTACTGACAACTTACTGGAAATTTATTGAGAAATTTAATAAGAATTTACCGAGAATTTACTGGGAATTTACTTAGTAATTTACTGGGAATTTACTGAGTAATTTACTGAAAATTTACTGTGAATTTACAGAGTAATTTACTGAGAATTTATTGGGAATTTACTCAGTAACTTGCTGAGAATTTATTGGGAATTTCCAATTTAATTTACTTAGAATTTCATGTTAATTTACTAATTAATTTAATAAGAATTTACTTGAAATTTACTAGAATTTACTTAGTAATTTAATCAGAATTTACTAGAAATTTACGAAGAATTTACTACGTAATTAACTGAGAATTTACTGATTGATTTACTGAGAATTTATTGGGAATTTACTGAGTAATTTAATGAGAATTTACTGGAAATTTACTGAGTAATACAATGAGAATTTACTAGGAATTTACTGGCAATTTACAGAGAATTTACTGAGTAATTTAATAATAATTTACTTGGAATTTACTGGGAATTTACTTAGTAATTTACTGAGAGTTTACTAGGAATTTACTGAGTAATTTACTAAGGATTCACTGGGAATTTACTGAGTAAGTTACTGAGAATTTGCTGGGAATTTACACAGTAATTTACTGGGAATTTACTAAGTAATTTTCTAAGAATTTATTGGCAATTTAATGAGATTTTGCTCGGAATTTGCTCGGAATTTACTGAAAATTTACTCAGTAATTTATTGAGAATTTAATGAGAATTTACTGAGAATTTGCTGAGTAATTTATTGAGAATTTATTGGGAATTTACTGAGCAATTTATTGAGAATTTATTGGGAATTTACTAAGCAATTTACTGGGAATTTACTTAGTAATTTACTAAGCAATTTACTGGGAATTTACTGAGTAATTTACTAAGAATTTAGTGAGAATTTCGCAGAGAATTTACTGGGAATTTACAAACTAATTTACTTAGAATTTATAAGGAATTTACTTAGTAATTTACTGAGAATTTACTGGGATTTGACTGAGTAATTTACTACGAATTTACTAGTTATTTACTGCGAATTTACTGAGTAATTTACTGAGAATTTATTTTGAATTTACTGAGTAATTTAATAATAATTTACTTAGTAATTCATTAAGAATTTACTACGAATTTACTGAGTAATTTACTGTGAATTTACTGCGAATTTACACAGTAATTTATTTAGAATTTACACAGTAATTTTCTGAAAATTTATTGGGAATTTACTGAGTAATTTACTGAAAATTTATTGCGAATTTATTGAGAATTTTCTGAGTAATTTACTAGGAATTTACACAGTAATTTATTTAGAATTTATTAGGAATTCACTGAGAATTTAATCAGTAATTTGCAGAGAATTTACTGGGAATTTATTGAGTAATTTACTGAGAATTTGGTCGAAATTTTCAGAGTAATTTATTGGGAATTTACAGAGTAATTTACTGTGAATTTACTGAGTATTTAATGAGAATTTACTGGGAATTTATACAGTAATTTTCTGATAATTTACTGGGAATTTGGAGAGTAATTTACTAAGAGTTCACTTGAAATTGATTGAGAACTTACTGAGTAATTTAATGAGAATTTACTGAGTAATTTACTAAGAATTTATTGGGAATTTATACAGTAATTTACTCACAATTTAATTGGAATTTACAGAGTAATTACCTGAGAATTTATTGAGAATTTACTGAAAATTTACTAAGTAATTTAATAATAATTTACTGGGAATTTATCGAGAATTTACTGGGACTTTACTTAGTAATTTATTAGGAATTTACGGGCAATTTACTGATAATTTACTGGAAATTATAGAGTAATTTACTGAGAATTTATTGAGAATTTTCTCAGTAATTTGCTGAGAATTTACTGAGAATTTCCTGATTAATTTATTGAGAATTTAATAGTAATTTACATAGTAATTTAATAAGAATTTACTTGGAATTTACTGAGAATTTATTTGGAATTTACTTAGTAATTTACTTAGAATTTACTGAGAATTTACTGAATAATTTACTGAGAATTTACTGCGTAATTAACTGAGAATTTACTGAGTGATTTACTAGGAATTTATTTCGAATTTACTGAGTAATTTAATGAGAATTTATTAGAAATTTACTGAGTAATATAATGAGAATTTACTAGGAATTTACTGAGAATTTACTAAGTAATTTACTGGGAATTTACTTAGTAATTTACTTAGAATTTACTGATTAATTTACTGAGAATTCATTGAGAATTTACTGAGTAATTTAATAATAATTTACGAGGAATTTACTTAGTAATTTACTGAGAATTTACTGGGAATTTACTTAGTAATTTACTGAGAATTTACTGAGTAGTTTACTGATAATTTTTTGGGAATTTACAGAGTAATTTACTGAGAATTTACTGAGTAATTTACTTAGAATGTACGGGAAATTTACCGAGTAATTTACTGAGAATTCACTGGGAATTGACTGAGAAATTTACTGCGAATTTACTGGGAATTTACTAAGTAATTTACTAAGAATTTACCTTGTAACAACCCTCACCTTACTCTTGCCATACTTGCATACATTCTTGCATGGTCTTGCTTGTTATGTTAGTTTGAAGGTTGTATCTTGCCTTGATTTGCTCAAGTTGCTTGCATGATTTTGTTCCTTGCTTAGTGTATGTGTGTGCGTAGCCGAGGTCATCTTGAGCTTAATCCGCCTTTGACCCTTTGTACTTAGAACTATCTTGAGATCTTATTCAACCCCATCTTCATCTCGGGCATTCATTGCCGAGATGTTTTGCACTTGAACCTTGTCCGCAGGCAGGTATGGCCTAGGCCGAGATGTGGCACACCCCGGCCAAGGTGTGGCACAGCTTAGTCAAGTGTCGTCCTCCTTAGCCGATGTTTTTCTATCCTGTTGCTGGATCCTTGTTTTGAGCCGATGTCATCTCTTTGCCGATGTGTCTTACCCGAGCTTGCTGCATACATTTGTCAGAGACTTGTCTTGTCTATCAATCACCTTTTTGGAGCTGAACCAACCCGATAATGCCACGTGTCCGAGCTGTTTGTTAAGGCAGCCGACAGACCTTGAAACAAATCATTTCTTGTCTCAAATCTTTGTCCAAGAGTTGAAAATTAGATTGACCACCGCTCCGGTGTTGATTATTCCGGAAAGAGG
>NW_021027383.1:243401-266705 GCF_004153795.1 Camellia sinensis | reverse complement strand
TTTAGAGAGAGAAGCTCTAGAAAGGGAGGAAGAAGAGTTCTTGAGTGAGAGTAGTCTTCCAAGCTTGATCTTTGTGGTTTGAACCGTTGGATCCGAGTTTTGAGGTTAGAATCTTGATCTCCTTGTTGTTCTTGCTACGTTATCTAGTTGCATTGCATGATCGGATTTGTTTTGCATGTCATGCATCGTTTTGAAGTTGGTTTGGAAAGAGAAAATGGTTTTTCATGTGTTCTTGAACAAAGTCTCATTTTGATCGAAAAGTTTGGAACGAAAACCATGCTTTTGTGTTTGTTCTTGCATGACTTCTTTAATGGGTACCAGGTCCCTATTTTGCACTCTTGGCATGAAAACTCAGATTTTTATAACAAGTTGTGAACTTGCATCCATCTTTCAAATGATCATGTTCCTCATATTCTTCAAAGGAAAACCCAGGTTTTTTCCTGACTTTGTTTTAGCGGGACCTCGGCTTAGCCCTTGGGCAGTACCGCGTGTGTTTTTATGAAGCGGGAGCAATGATTAAGCTCCCAGCTTGTTTTGCTTTGTCTTTGACTTGGATCTGGCAAGAGTGCCGAGATCATTTGCATGTATTTGGAGCTTGCTTTGAGAATGTGACTTGCCATGTGATTGTAGGTCCTTGATACTGCTTTGAGTCTACACCTGAAGAACTAGGTGAATGGTATTATTGATAAAGCTATGTTATACTTTGTTTGATAAACCTTGCTTGCCTTGTTTTGACAAAAGTATTTTGTTAGCATGAATAAATAGTTCTTGTTTTGATGTGCCAAGTATACTCCTTGTTGATGCCACCTTTGGAAAGGATACGCGTCCTTGTTAAATCGGGCTACGCGGCCTAAGTAAACACAAGTCCCTTGTGCTGGAGGACTCTAAACTTTCGCAGTACTAAGTACAAAAGGATACGGTCCTAGTTAAATTGCGGCTACATGCCTAAGTAACACAAGTCCCTTGTGCTGGAGGACTCTAAACTTTCGCGTAGGTACCAAGTGCACAAGTCCCCTTGTATTGGAGGACTCTAAACTTTCGCAATACTTTTGACCAAACGATTACGGATCGTACAGCCTTATGATACTTGAATGATGAATACGGTTCATCCTTGCTTTGCCGATGTTACGATACTTGAATGATGAATACGGTTCATCCCTTGCTTTGCCGATGTTACGATACTTGAATGATGAATAGGGTTCATCCCTTGCTTCGCTGATGTTACGATACTCGAATGATGAATACGGTTCATCCCTTGTTTTGCCTATGTCAGTAAACATCTTTGGATACTTGTAATATTTGATTGATGAATACGGTTCATCCCCTGCCTTGCTAAGTTTGATGTGTTCGTTTTGAAGGACTCCGGCTTTATTCATGCAAACCTTTATTTTTAGTACCATTCACTGAGTTTTGTACTCACCCCTCATATATAATGTAGGTGATGAGCAGGACGACGGCGACGCCTAGATCGTTTTGGATGCTTGTTTTGGATTCATGCTTATGTCGCTTTACTTTGTATTTACGTCGGCAATGCCCTGTTTTACATGTCGGCAAATCTTGAAAATCATGCTTCTTGAATTGTATTAGCTGTATTTTGTATATGTCGGCTCGAGAAGCCTTTTGATCAAGATGTAACATATATTTTACCTTGTTGTATTAAGTTGTAAAGTTAATTGGAATGTTTTGCATTGCTTTAATCTACGCACAGCTCTTACGGACCACTTGTATCTGATTTATTGCTTCTGCATTTGTGAGCCCCCTATATCCATACTCTGATTGTGTTAAGTTTTTGAAAAGTTGGCCTTTGGTAATTACGGATTACTGGCCATCACGGCACCAAACTACTAGGGGCGGTTTGGGTCGTGACATACCTAGTAATTTACTGAGAATTCACTACGAATTTATTGAGGAAATTACGGAGCATTTGCTGAGAATTTACTGGGAATTTTATGAGAATTTATTGGGAATTTACTGAGAATTTACTTTCAAATTACTGAAAATTTACTCGTAATTTATTGAGAATTTATAGGAATTTACCTAGAATTTACTGGGAATTTTCTGAGTAATTTTCTGAGAATTTACTTGGAATTTCACAGAGAATTTACTGGGAATTTACTGAGAGTAATTTGCTGAGAATTTACTAGGAATTGACACAGTAATTTACTAGGAATTACTGGGAATTTAGTGAGTAATTTGCTGGTAATTTACTGGGAATTTACTGAGTAACTTACAATGAATTTTTGAGAATTTACTTAGAATTTATTGAGAATTTACTTTGACATTATTGAGTAATTTAATGACAATTTACTCAGTAATTATCTTAGAATTTATTACGAATTTACACAGTAATTTACTGAGCATTTACTGGGAATTTACTGAGTAATTTTCCGAGAATTTATTGGTAATTTTCTTGGAATTTACTGAGTAATTTACTGGGAATTTATTGAGTAATTTACGGAGAATTTACTTGGAATTTACTGACAATTTATTGGGAGTTTACTGAGTAATTTACTGAGATTTAGTAGAAATTTACTGAGAATTTACTCAGTAATTTGGAGAGAATTTGCTGGGAATTTACTGAGTAATTTATTGAGAATTTGATGGAAATTTACGGAGTAATTTACTTAGAATTTTTCAGAGAATTTACTGGCAATTTTCTGAGAATTTACTGGAAATTTACTGTGTAATTTTACTTAGAATTAATGAGAATTTACTGAGAATTTATACAGTAATTTATCGACAATTTACTGGGAATTTACAGAGCAATTTTTTGAGAATTCACTGTGAATTTACTGAGTAATTTAATGAGAATTTCTGAGAATTTACTAAGTAATTTACTGAGAATTTACTGGGAATTTATAATGCAATTTGCTTATAATTTAATTGGAATTTACAGAGTAATTCCTGAGAATTTATTAGGAATTTACTGAGTAATTTACTAAGAATTTACTGGGAATTTACTCAGTAATTTACTAAAAATTTATTGGGAATTTATTGTGGAATTTAATGAGAATTTACAAGGAATTTACTGAGTAATTTTCTGAGAATTTACTGAATAACTTACTCAGAATTTCCTGAGTAATTTACTGAGAATTTACTGTGTAATTTACTTAGAATTTGCTGGGAATTTACTGAGTAATTTACTGAGAATTTATTGGGAATTTACTGAGAATTTACTAGAAATTTACTGAGAATTTACTCACAAATTTGCAGGGAATTTACTGGAAATTTACTGATAATTTGCTGGAAATTTACGGAGTAATTTACTGAGAATTTATTGGGAATTTACAAAGTAATTTACAGAGAATTTACTGAGAATTTTTTGGAGAATTTACTGGCAAGTTTTTGAGTAATTTACTGAGGATTTACTGGGAATTTATACAGTAATTTACCCACAATTTAATTTGAATTTACTGAGTAATTTACTGAGAATTCACAAAGAATTTACTAAGTAATTTAATGAAAATTTACTAGAAAATTTACTAAGTAATTTACTGGGAATTTATACAGTTAATTTACTCGTAATTTTAATTGGAATTTACAGAGTAAATACCTAAGAATTTATTGGAATTTACTAAGCAATTTACTGAGAATTTACTTAGTAATTTACTGAGAATTTTCTGAAATTTTATTGGGAATTTACTGTGTAATTTACTGAGAATTTATATGGAATTACTGAGTAATTACTGAGAATTAACTAAGCAATTTAATGATTAATTTATTAGAAATTTGCTGAGTAATTTTCTGAGAATTTGCTGGGAATTTACGAGAAATTTACTGAGAATTTATGAGAATTTACTGACAACTTACTGAAATTTATGAGAAATTTAAAAAGAATTTACTGGGAATTTACTTAGTATTTATGAGAATTTTTCTAAGGAATATTACGGAGAATTACTGGGAATTTACTATTGAATTTACAGAGTAGTTACGGAGAATTTATTGGGAATTTACTCAGTAATTGTTAAGAATTTACTGGGAATTTCCTGATTAATTTATTGAGAATTTAATGGTAATTACTAATTAATTTAATAAAATATTACTTGGAATTTACTGCGAATTTAATTAGTAATTTAATGAGAATTTACTGAAAATTTACTGAGTAATTAACTGAGAATTTACTGAGTGATTTGCTGAGAATTTATTCAGAATTTACTAAGTAATTAATGGAATTTACTGCAAATTTACTAGTAATACAATGAGAATTTTCTAGGAATTTACTTAGAATTTACTGAGTAATTTACTGAAAATTTACTGGAAATTTACTGATTAATTTACTGAGAAATTACTCAGAATTTACTGAGCAATTTAATAACAATTTACTATGAATTTACTGAGAATTTACTGGAATTTACTTAGTAATTTACTAAGATTACTGAATAATTTATTGACAATTTACTGGGAAATTTACAGAGTAATTTACTGAGACTTTACTGGGAATTTACTGAGTATTTACTCAGAATTACTGGGAATTTACTGAGAAATCACTGGGAATTTAATGAGTAATTTACTGAGAATTTGCTAGTAATTTACACAGTAATTTTCTGGGAATTTACTAAGTAATTACGTGAGAATTTATTGAATTTACTGAGAATTACTGAAAATTTACTGATGTATTTAATAATAATTTACTGAGAATTTACTCAGAAATTTACTGAGACTTTACTTAGTAACTTACCGAAAATTTACTGGGAATTTACTGAGTAATTTATTGAGAATTTACGGGCAATTTACTGATAATTTACTAGAAATTGCAAAAGTAATTTATTTGGAATTTACTTAGTAATTTGCTGAGAATTTACTAGGAATTTCCTGATAATTTACTGAGAATTCATGGTAATTTACTTAGTAATTTAATAAGAAATTTACTTGGAATTTACTTAGTAATTTACTTAGAATTTACTGGGAATTTACTGAGTAATTTACTGAGAATTTAACTGCGTAATTAACTGAGAATTTACTGAGTAATTTAATGAGAATTTACTTGAAATTTACTAAGTAATATAATTTAGAATTTACTAGAAATTCACTGAGTAATTACTGAAAATTTAATTGGGAATTTACTCAGTAATTTACTGAGAATTTACTAATTAATTTATTGAGAATTTACTAAGAAATTTAATAATAATTTATGGGGGAATTTACTTAGTAATTTTCTGAGAATTTACTGATTAATTATTGAGAATTTACTAAGAAAGTTTAATAATAATTTACGGAGAATTTACGTAATATATTTACTGAGAATTTACCGGAATTTACTTAGTAATTTATTGACAATTTATTGAAATTTAATCAGTAATTTACTGAGGATTTACTGAGTAACTTACTGATAATTTCTGGGAATTTACAGAGTAATTATTGAGAATGTACTTGGAAATTTGTTGAGTAATTTTACTCAGAATTTACGGGGAACTTACCGAGTAATTTACTGAGAATTCACTGGGAATTTACTGAGTAATTACTAGAGTTTACTGAGTAACTTACTAAGAATTCACTGCAAATTTATGAGGAAATTATTAAGAAATTTGCTGAGGAAATTCTTCATCGCCAATTCCCAGTAAATTCTAAGTAATTACTGTGGGATTATTAGTGTAGTTAATTATTGTCTCGCACTTGGCCAATGTGACTCGACGAGCTTTCGTATATTGTAAAAGATTGGCGATGGGAAAATAAAATATATGTAAATTTTTATGATTAAATAAAATGCAATTTCTTGAATTTATAATTGTCTGTATAAATTCGATTTCGGCGGTTGATTTTAAAATACGAGCCGGATTATTGCTGGTGCAGTGGTTGTTGTTTGTCATCGGCGAAAACAAGCCCGAAAAGTTAATCCGGCTCATCAACGCTTGTCAGCGGCAACAAGATGCTCTCTTCGCCGGTATGAAAGCTGTCACGACCCCAAACCGCCCTTAGTAGGAGGTGCCATGATGGCCAGTAATCCGAGATTCCGAAGGCCAATTTTCAAAATCCACACACAACAGAGTATAAATATATGGGCTCAACAAGTACGGAAGCAATACATACAAATCAGATTAGTCCATAAGAGCTGTGCGTAAGTCAAATGAAATGGCAAACATCTTCACATGGGTTACAACTTAGTACAATTGAAGTAAAGTACTTTATTACATCTTGATCAAAAGGCTTCTCAAGCCGACGTGTGCAAAATACAAGTGTTACAAGTTGAGAAAGGCATAATTTTCAAGACTGCCGACATGAATACAAGTCAAGCCGACAATAAAAAAATCCAAAACAAGCTCGCGAATCACATCTAGGCGTCACCGCCTCTTGCTCATCACCCATATATATAGAGAGAGTTAGCCTTGGATACTCAGTGAATGATATAAATAATAAAGGTTTGCATGAATAATAGCCGAAGTCTTTTCAAAACGATAACATATCAAAACTTTATATAACAAGAGATGGACCTCGTCCAATCTAGTAATCTTCAAAGCTTCAAGGGGGTGCTTACTAGCATCAACATATTACAAAGGATGACATTCCAGGACAAAACAAAACCCACGCAGGTAAACGTCAGTGGCAAAACAAGACGAAGCAAGGGAGATATTCAAACAATGGTGCAGTTGCATTAATATCCCTGGCGCTAAAGGACTCTCAACAAGATGTGCAATTGCATTATAAATCTTCTCTCTCGGGTTCCGTTCAGAAGGAAAACGCTGGGAGAGGGCAGATGAGACAGGGCAGAGTGTTTGCATTGGTACCAGGAGACACTCAGAATGCTGAGGCAGTGGTGTCAGGTATGTTACTAATTTGCTCTCAAGATGCCTATGCGTTGATTGACTCGGGTTCTACTCATTCGTTTATATCTACTAAGTTTGCCGAGAAAATTGATAGAGAACTAGAGCCCCTTGATTATGATGATGCTTGAATGATGAATACGGTTTATCCCTTGCTTTGCCGATGTTACGATACTTGAATGATGAATACGGTTCATCCCTTGCTTTGCCGATGTTACGATACTTGAATGATGAATAGGGTTCATCCCTTGCTTCGCTGATGTTACGATACTCGAATGATGAATACGGTTCATCCCTTGTTTTGCCTATGTCAGTAAACATCTTTGGATACTTGTAATATTTGATTGATGAATACGGTTCATCCCCTGCCTTGCTAAGTTTGATGTGTTTCGTTTTGAAGGACTCCGGCTTTATTCATGCAAACCTTTATTTTTAGTACCATTCACTGAGTTTTGTACTCACCCCTCTATATATATGTAGGTGATGAGCAGGACGACGGCGACGCCTAGATCGTTTTGGATGCTTGTTTTGGATTCATGCTTATGTCGGCTTTACTTTGTATTTACGTCGGCAATGCCCTGTTTTACATGTCGGCAAATCTTGAAAATCATGCTTCTTGAATTGTATTAGCTGTATTTTGTATATGTCGGCTCGAGAAGCCTTTTGATCAAGATGTAACATATATTTTACCTTGTTGTATTAAGTTGTAAAGTTAATTGGAATGTTTGGCATTGCTTTAATCTACGCACAGCTCTTACGGACCACTTGTATCTGATTTATTGCTTCTGCATTTGTGAGCCCCCTATATCCATACTCTGATTGTGTTAAGTTTTTGAAAAGTTGGCCTTTGGTAATTACGGATTACTGGCCATCACGGCACCAAACTACTAGGGGCGGTTTGGGGTCGTGACATACCTAGTAATTTACTGAGAATTCACTACGAATTTATTGAGGAAATTACGGAGCATTTGCTGAGAATTTACTGGGAATTTTATGAGAATTTATTGGGAATTTACTGAGAATTTACTTTCAAATTACTGAAAATTTACTCAGTAATTTATTGAGAATTTGATAGGAATTTACCTAGAATTTACTGGGAATTTTCTGAGTAATTTTCTGAGAATTTACTTGGAATTTCACAGAGAATTTACTGGGAATTTACTGAGAGTAATTTGCTGAGAATTTACTAGGAATTGACACAGTAATTTACTAGGAATTTACTGGGAATTTAGTGAGTAATTTGCTGGTAATTTACTGGGAATTTACTGAGTAACTTACAATGAATTTATTGAGAATTTACTTAGAATTTATTGAGAATTTACTTTGACATTATTGAGTAATTTAATGACAATTTACTCAGTAATTATCTTAGAATTTATTACGAATTTACACAGTAATTTACTGAGCATTTACTGGGAATTTACTGAGTAATTTTCCGAGAATTTATTGGTAATTTTCTTGGAATTTACTGAGTAATTTACTGGGAATTTATTGAGTAATTTACGGAGAATTTACTTGGAATTTACTGACAATTTATTGGGAGTTTACTGAGTAATTTACTGAGAATTTAGTAGAAATTTACTGAGAATTTACTCAGTAATTTGGAGAGAATTTGCTGGGAATTTACTGAGTAATTTATTGAGAATTTGATGGAAATTTACGGAGTAATTTACTTAGAATTTTTCAGAGAATTTACTGGCAATTTTCTGAGAATTTACTGGAAATTTACTGTGTAATTTACTTAGAATTTAATGAGAATTTACTGAGAATTTATACAGTAATTTATCGACAATTTACTGGGAATTTACAGAGCAATTTTTTGAGAATTCACTGTGAATTTACTGAGTAATTTAATGAGAATTTTCTGAGAATTTACTAAGTAATTTACTGAGAATTTACTGGGAATTTATAATGCAATTTGCTTATAATTTAATTGGAATTTACAGAGTAATTGCCTGAGAATTTATTAGGAATTTACTGAGTAATTTACTAAGAATTTACTGGGAATTTACTCAGTAATTTACTAAAAATTTATTGGGAATTTATTGTGTAATTTAATGAGAATTTACAAGGAATTTACTGAGTAATTTTCTGAGAATTTACTGAATAACTTACTCAGAATTTCCTGAGTAATTTACTGAGAATTTACTGTGTAATTTACTTAGAATTTGCTGGGAATTTACTGAGTAATTTACTGAGAATTTATTGGGAATTTACTGAGAATTTACTAGAAATTTACTGAGAATTTACTCACAAATTTGCAGGGAATTTACTGGAAATTTACTGATAATTTGCTGGAAATTTACGGAGTAATTTACTGAGAATTTATTGGGAATTTACAAAGTAATTTACAGAGAATTTACTGAGAATTTTTTGGAGAATTTACTGGCAAGTTTTTGAGTAATTTACTGAGAATTTACTGGGAATTTATACAGTAATTTACCCACAATTTAATTTGAATTTACTGAGTAATTTACTGAGAATTCACAAAGAATTTACTAAGTAATTTAATGAAAATTTACTAGAAATTTACTAAGTAATTTACTGGGAATTTATACAGTAATTTACTCGTAATTTAATTGGAATTTACAGAGTAAATACCTAAGAATTTATTGGGAATTTACTAAGCAATTTACTGAGAATTTACTTAGTAATTTACTGAGAATTTACTGAAATTTTATTGGGAATTTACTGTGTAATTTACTGAGAATTTATATGGAATTTACTGAGTAATTTACTGAGAATTAACTAAGCAATTTAATGATAATTTATTAGAAATTTGCTGAGTAATTTTCTGAGAATTTGCTGGGAATTTACGAGAAATTTACTGAGAATTTATTGAGAATTTACTGACAACTTACTGGAAATTTATTGAGAAATTTAAAAAGAATTTACTGGGAATTTACTTAGTAATTTACTGAGAATTTTCTAGGAATTTACGGAGTAATTTACTGGAAATTTACTATGAATTTACAGAGTAGTTTACGGAGAATTTATTGGGAATTTACTCAGTAATTTGTTAAGAATTTACTGGGAATTTCCTGATTAATTTATTGAGAATTTAATGGTAATTTACTAATTAATTTAATAAAAATTTACTTGGAATTTACTGCGAATTTAATTAGTAATTTAATGAGAATTTACTGAAAATTTACTGAGTAATTAACTGAGAATTTACTGAGTGATTTGCTGAGAATTTATTCAGAATTTACTAAGTAATTTAATTGGAATTTACTGCAAATTTACTGAGTAATACAATGAGAATTTTCTAGGAATTTACTTAGAATTTACTGAGTAATTTACTGAAAATTTACTGGAAATTTACTGATTAATTTACTGAGAAATTACTCAGAATTTACTGAGCAATTTAATAACAATTTACTATGAATTTACTGAGAATTTACTGGGAATTTACTTAGTAATTTACTAAGAATTACTGAATAATTTATTGACAATTTACTGGGAATTTACAGAGTAATTTACTGAGACTTTACTGGGAATTTACTGAGTAATTTACTCAGAATTTACTGGGAATTTACTGAGAAATCACTGGGAATTTAATGAGTAATTTACTGAGAATTTGCTAGTAATTTACACAGTAATTTTCTGGGAATTTACTAAGTAATTACGTGAGAATTTATTGGGAATTTACTGAGAATTTACTGAAAATTTACTGAGTAATTTAATAATAATTTACTGAGAATTTACTCAGAATTTACTGAGACTTTACTTAGTAACTTACCGAAAATTTACTGGGAATTTACTGAGTAATTTATTGAGAATTTACGGGCAATTTACTGATAATTTACTAGAAATTGCAAAGTAATTTATTTGGAATTTACTTAGTAATTTGCTGAGAATTTACTAGGAATTTCCTGATTAATTTACTGAGAATTTCATGGTAATTTACTTAGTAATTTAATAAGAATTTACTTGGAATTTACTTAGTAATTTACTTAGAATTTACTGGGAATTTACTGAGTAATTTACTGAGAATTTACTGCGTAATTAACTGAGAATTTACTGAGTAATTTAATGAGAATTTACTTGAAATTTACTAAGTAATATAATTAGAATTTACTAGAAATTCACTGAGTAATTTACTGAAAATTTATTGGGAATTTACTCAGTAATTTACTGAGAATTTACTAATTAATTTATTGAGAATTTACTAAGAAATTTAATAATAATTTATGGGGAATTTACTTAGTAATTTTCTGAGAATTTACTGATTAATTTATTGAGAATTTACTAAGAAGTTTAATAATAATTTACGGAGAATTTACGTAATAATTTACTGAGAATTTACCGGGAATTTACTTAGTAATTTATTGACAATTTATTGAAAATTTAATCAGTAATTTACTGAGGATTTACTGAGTAACTTACTGATAATTTTCTGGGAATTTACAGAGTAATTATTGAGAATGTACTGGAAATTTGTTGAGTAATTTACTCAGAATTTACGGGGAACTTACCGAGTAATTTACTGAGAATTCACTGGGAATTTACTGAGTAATTACTAAGAGTTTACTGAGTAACTTACTAAGAATTCACTGCAAATTTACTGAGGAAATTATTAAGAATTTGCTGAGGAAATTCTCATCGCCAAATTCCCAGTAAATTCTAAGTAAATTACTGTGGGATTATTAGTGTAGTTAATTATTGTCTCGCACTGGCCATTGTACTCGACGAGCTTTCGTATTATGTAAAAGATTGGCGATGGGAAAATATTTATGTAAATTTTTATGATTAAATAAAAATGCAATTTCTTGAATTTATATTGTCTGTATAAATTCGATTTCGGCGGTTGATTTTAAAATACGAGCCGGATCTATTGCTGGTGCAGTGGTTGTTGTTGGTCATCGGCGAAAACAACGCCGAAAAGTTAATCCGGCTCATCAACGCTTGTCAGCGGCAACAAGATGCTCTCTTCGCCGGTATGAAAGCTGTCACGACCCCAAACCGCCCTTAGTAGGACGGTGCCATGATGGCCAGTAATCCGAGATTACCGAAGGCCAATTTTCAAAATCCACACACAACAGAGTATAAATATATGGGGCTCACAAGTACGGAAGCAATACATACAAATCAGATTAGTCCATAAGAGCTGTGCGTAAGTCAAATGAAATGGCAAACATCTTCACATGGGTTACAACTTAGTACAATTGAAGTAAAGTACTTATTACATCTTGATCAAAAGGCTTCTCAAGCCGACGTGTGCAAAATACAAGTGTTACAAGTTGAGAAGCATAATTTTCAAGACTGCCGACATGAATACAAGTCAAGCCGACATAACAAAAATCCAAAACAAGCTCGCGAATCACATCTAGGCGTCACCGCCTTCTTGCTCATCACCCATATATATAGAGAGAGTGAGCTTGGATACTCAGTGAATGATATAAATAATAAAGGGTTTGCATGAATAATAGCCGAAGTCTTTTCAAAACGATACATATCAAAACTTTATATAACAAGAGATGGACCTCGTCCATCTAGTAAATCTTCAAAGCTTCAAGGGGTGCTTACTAGCATCAACATATTACAAAGGATGACATTCCAGACAAACAAACCCACGCGGTAAACCGTCAGTGGCAAAACAAGACGAAGCAAGGGAGATATCTCAAACAATGGTGCAGTTGCATTATAGTCCCCTGGCGCTAAGGACTCTCAAAACAAGATGTGCAATTGCATTATAATCCCCTGGCACTAAGGACTTTCCGAGAATGTCATCAAAACAAGATAATACTTGATATACAAAATAGGGACAATCATTCATGCTTAACAAATACTTTTCAAAACAAAGCAAAGCAAAGCTCATCAAAACATTGATAACATAGCTTTATTAAAAATGCCACTCACATAGTTCTTCAAACGTCGGGGTCAAGGCAAAAGTCTGAGTCCTAGAAACACACGGCAAACTCTATTGAACGTGCTTCCAAACAAGATTCACACGCAACCGAATGATCTCGGCGTTCATCAAAACCAAGTTAAATCAAAACAAAATTTTTCATCTCGGGGAAAAATATGCTGGGCATCAACCAGGTCTTGGCCGAGGTCCCACACCTTCTCGTCGAGGTGTGGTCCTGACGGCTACATTCAAAAGCGAAGTCGGGAAAATCTGGGTTTCCCTTTAAAGAACATGAAGAACATGAAGAACATGAAGATGGAGAAGATGAAGAACATGCATGCTAAAATCATAACTTGTTACTACAAAGTCTGAGATTTCGTGCTATGAGTTCGAAAACATGGACCTGGGTACCCATACTCAAAGATCTTGTGAGAACAAACACGAAAACATGGTTCTTGATGCAAACTTTCGGATCAAAACAAGACTTTTCTTTGAGAACACATGAACACTATCTTCTCTTACTAAACCAACTTTAAATCGATGCAAGGCATGCAGAACAGGTTCGATCATGCAATGCAGCTAGACGATCAATAAGAACAACAAGAGTAGTTTAAGATTCTAACCTCAAAACTAGGATCTAACAGTTCAAACTCCCACGGTCAAGCTTGGAGGTCCACTCTCTCACTCAAAAGCTTCTCCTTCTTCTTCCTAGAGTCTCTCTCTCTTTCTAGAAGACAAGATTTGATACAAAAATGATATGTTTTCTCGACAGTCACTGACTTAACCCTCTGCTGGGACACGTGGCATCGGCTGATTGGCTCAACTCAAAAGGTGACTGACTGACAAGACAAGACCATGACAAAGTGTATTCAACAAGATAGACGGCAAGAGCACTCCGGCAAGTGATGATCTCGGCTAAGGGCAAAGCTTCGGCAAGTAGGGTGACAACGACATCGGCTTGGAAAGACAACACTTGACTAAGCTGTGCCACACCTTGGCCTAGATGTGCCACACCTCGGTCTAGGTCATACCATTCCAGGAACAAAATCACTAAGTGCAAGGATCAAGGATCTAGAATGCCTAGATAATAACATCTCGGCCTAGATGATGCACATCTCGGCCTAGGTGACGCACACCTCGGCCTAGATGATGACATCTTGGCCAATATGCCAGGGTGAAGATGGAGGCCAACAGAAGTGGTTCCAAGATAGTTCTAAGTGTGGAAGGGTTCCAGGGTGTCTAGGCTTAAGATGACCTCGGCAACACACCAGGCAGGAATAAAGCATGCAGCAACACTCAAGCAAAACAAGACAGGATTTGCAAATACACATAACAAAACAAGATCATATATAAATGTATGCAAGTATGACTAAGTTGAAGTGAGAGTTGTTACATCCTACCCCCCTTAAAGAAGTTTGGTCCCCAAACTTGAGTTACCTTGTTCCAAAAACAATTCTGGATGTTGGACTTTCATTTCCTCTTCCATTTCCCATGTAGCATCCTCACCGTAATGCTCCTTCCAGTCAACTTTCACCATTGGTATCGACTTACTTCTCAACTGTTTCACCTGCCTATCGATAATCCGTATCGGCTTCTCTTCGTAGCCTAAATCCTCATTAACTACAATCCCGAAATAGTCGATCACATGCAGTGGATCTCGAATATACTTCCTCAACATCGAAATATGAAACACATTATGGACTTGACTCAATTTTGGCGGCAAGGCAAGTCTGTAGGCAGCGAGGTTAACCTTCTCAAGAACTTCAAAAGGCCCGATGTAACGGGGTGCTAACTTACCCTTCTTCCCAAATCCTGTAACACCTTTCATCGGCGAAATCTTCAGGAATACATGGTCCCCGACTTCAAATTTCAACTCTCTTCTTCTCTGATCGGCATAACTCTTCTGTCGACTCTGAGCGGTTTTGATTCTTTGCTGAATGAGCTTAATCTTCTCGGTTGTTACTTGTATTAACTCGGGACCAAGTAGAGCTTTGTCTCCCACCTCGGTCCAACATATCGGCGACCTGCACTTTCTTCCATACAATGCTTCATACGGCGCCATGCCAATGCTATCTTGATAACTGTTGTTGTAAGTGAATTCCACCAATGGCAAATGTACTCCCCAACTTCCTTGGAGGTCCAATACACATAGTCTAAGCATATCTTCAAGTGTCTGAATCGTCCTCTCTGTCTGCCCATCAGTCTGGGGATGAAAAGCTGTGCTAAACCTCAACTCGGCTCTGAAAGCTCTTTGTAGGCTCTGCCAAAATCTAGAAACAAACTTCGGATCTCAGTCCAACACAATTGACATCGACACTCCATGAAGTCTAACAATCTCATTCGTATACAACAAAGCAAGTTTATCGGCGTTGAAGGTGGTCTTAACAGGCAAGAAGTGTGCTGACTTAGTTAGTCTATCCACGATGACCCAAATCGAATCCATACCCTTTTGCGTCTTCGGCAGACCAACCACAAAGTCCATGGAGATGTGTTCCCATTTCCATTCAGGAATCGGCAAAGGTTGAAGAAGTCCTGCTGGCCTTTGATATTCTGCTTTCACTTGTTGACAATACAGACACTGGGACACGAACTCGGCTATTTCTCCTTTCATATTCGGCCACCAAAACGTCTGCTTCACATCTTGATACATCTTGGTGTTCCCTGGGTGAACAACAAACTTGGAACCATGAGCTTACTGCAAAATTTTTCTTTTCAACTCTGGGATGTCGGCCACACACAATCTTTCTTCAAACTTGAGCACTTGATTTTCTATGGTGTACCCTGATCTCGGCTTTGTGATAATCTCATCGGCTACCTTCTTGAAGAATTCATCCTCCATCTGACTTGTCTTTACTTCCTCAACAATAGTCGGCTCCACTGAGATCGTGGTTAGACATGCCAAATTTCCAACCATCTTTCTGCTCAAAGCGTCGGCTACGGTGTTAGCTTTACCTGGGTGATATTAAATCTGCATGTCGTAGTCTTTCAACAACTCAAGCCATCTTCTCTGTCTCATATTCAATTCTTTCTGAGTGAACAAGTACTTCAAACTCTTATGGTCTGTAAAAACCTGACAAGAAGCTCCATACAAGTAGTGACGCCAAATCTTTAAAGCAAATACCACGGCCGCCAGTTCTAAATCATGGGTAGGATAATTCTTTTCATGTGGCTTCAACTGACGAGATGCATATGCTATGACCTTACCTCTTTGCATTAATACACAACCCAAACCCTTATGCGAAGCATCACTATAAACTTGAAACTCTTCATTACCTGATGGCAGTACCAGAATTGGTGCTGTGACTAACCTCGTCTTCAACTCCTGGAAAGCTGCTTCCCTATCCTCAGTCCATTCGTAAGCCGCTCCCTTCTTAGTCAGTTGTGTCAACGGAATTGCAATCTTTGAGAAATCCTTCACGAATTTTCTGTAATAACCTGCTAATCCCAGAAAACTACGAACCTCGGACACATTAGTCGGCCTCGGTCAATTCACAACGGCTTCAATTTTACTAGGATCGACCGAAATACCATCGTTATCAATTACGTGGCCCAAAAATGAAATAGTGGAAAGCCAAAACTCACACTCGTTAAACTTAGCATACAATTTCCGATCCCTCAACGTCCGTAAGGTAAGTCTCAAATGATCCTCGTGTTCAGCTTTACTCTTAGAGTAGATCAATATATCATCGATGAAGACAACCACAAACTCATCTAGATATGGCTTAAAGACTCTGTTCATCAAATCCATAAATGCTGCAGGGGCATTGGTCACTCCAAAAGGCATTACTAAAAACTCGTAGTGGCCATACCTCGTCCGAAAAGCGGTCCTCTCAATATCCTCGGCTTTAACCTTAAGCTGATGATAACCCGACCTAAGGTCAATTTTGAAAAAGACTCGTGCTCCTTGCAACTGATCAAACAAATCATCTATCCTCGGTAACGGGTACTTATTTTTAATGGTTACCTTATTCAGTTCCCGGTAATCAATACAAAGACGAAGTGTACCATCCTTCTTCTTAACAAACAAGACGGGTGCTCCCCAAGGTGAAGTGCTCGGCCTAATAAAACCCTTATCTAGCAACTCTTGTAGTTGGAGTTTCAATTCCTTAAGTTCGGCAGGGGCCATCCTATAGGTTGTTTTAGAGATGGGCTGGGTTCTCGGCATGACGTCAACAGTAAATTCTACCTCTCTATCGACTAAGTGACCAGGCAAATCATTTGGAAAGACGTCGGGGAATTCATTAACAACTGGGACGTTGGCTAACTCAACACTTCCATTCAGATTACTTAGTACACTACACAAATAACCTTGACACCCTTTTTGGATCAACCTATAGGCTTTCATGGACGAGATTAAGTAAGGGGGGGGATACTACTCCCTTACCCTGAAACGTGACCTCGGCTAGGTTTGGGGGTTTTAACGTGACACTTTTAGAGACACAATTTATGGATGCGTGATTTGCCACTAACCAATCCATCCCCAATATAACATCAAAATGAGTTATGTCCAATGGCATTAAATCAGCTAACAATTCAACATTCCCAATCACAACAACACATGCTCGATAGACGGAGGCAACATTCATAGATCTCCCAAATGGAGTAGATACAGATAACACATAATCAAGGGCTTCTAGTTTCCTATTAATCTTCTCGGCAAACTTGGCAGAAACGAATGAATGCGTAGAACCCGAATCAATCAATATATATGCATTTTGAGAGCAAATTGGGAGTATACCTGACACCACTGTCTCAGCATTCTGAGTGTCTCCTGGTACTAATGCAAAAACTCTGCCCTGCCTCATCTGTCCTTTCGCAACGTTACCTTTCTGTACGGAACCTGAGGTATTCTCATCCTTCTTACTATCATCAGCCTTTGTTTTAGGACAGTCCCTCACATAATGACCTATTTCACCACATTCATAACAAGCTCCAGACGCCCGACGACAGACCCCGAAATGTGGCTTCCCACAACTAGAACATGTCAGCTTAGTACCACTTTCCTGCCTTGGGTTGCTCGAACTGCCAACATTCGCTTTCTTCTTGGTACCAAATTGTGCTCGATGATTGTCATAATTCTGTCTCTTCCTCTGGCTCTCTCCCGAACTCTGGTATCTGTTTAAGTTAGCTTCGGCCAGAATGGCTTTGTCCAATACTCCGGCGTAAGTCGACATGTTGAGCATGTTAACTCGGTCTTGTATCGGTCCACGCAGCCCACTTTCAAACTTCCTAGCCTTCATATATTCATCGTTGACCATGTGGGGTGCATACCTCGCCAACTCGGTAAAGGCACGGTCGTATTCAGCCACTATTCTACTGCCTTGCGTCAAAGTCTGAAATTCGGTAGTCTTGCGATCTCGAACACTTAGGGGAAAATGCTTGGTGTAAAACAATTCCAAAAATCGGGTCCAGGTCAAGTCTGGATTGCCTTCTCGAACCATCATCCACCATCTGCGAACGTCGTCATCGAGGGTAAAGGCTGCTAATGTCACCTTCTGGGTGTCGGTGCTGGGAAAGATCTCAAACAGCTTCTCCATTTCCAAAGCCCACGCTTCGGCTTTCATCGACTCTATACCCCCTCGGAATCTCGGTGGCTTCATTTTCTTGAACTCTCTGATCAAGGCTATTGTGCCGTCTCCATATAAGGCTGGCTGTGGGAGCACTTGTGGTACTTGAGGAGGTGGGGGTGGAGGCGGAACTGCATTTCGGCCGTTTGTCTGCTCGGCCTAAGTTGAAGTAGCGCTAGTGTACTGCTGTCTTATCTGCCTTAACTTGCGGGCCAAACCTTTAACTAACCTCTCCAGTCTGTCTAATCTGTCCTCGGACTGGTCCCGGCCAACTGGAGGTCTACCTCTCCTCATGATGCTATGAGTACGCAAAATGCGACTTTAAAATAAAATGAACAAATAAACACGTAGGCAAGTAACAATTAAGCAATGCCGAGACGATGCACACCTTGTTCAAATAGCAAGCAATATGATGCAATCCTAACATCCTTCAAAGGGGAAATCCTATGCTCTTTAGGACTCAAAGTGTGTGAATAACGCATACTAAGGAACTTGTGCTCTGATACCATTCTGTCACGACCCCAAACCGCCCCTAGTAGGATGGTGTCGTGATGGCCAATAATCCGAGATTACCGAAGGCCAATTTTCAAAATCCACACACAACATAGAATAAATATATGGGGCTCACAAGTACGGAAGCAATACATACAAATCAGATTAGTCCATAAGAGCTGTGCGTAAGTCAAATGAAATGGCAAACATCTTCACATGGGTTACAACTTAGTACAAATGAAGTAAAGTACTTATTACATCTTGATCAAAAGGCTTCTTAAGCCGACGTGTGCAAAATACAAGTGTTACAAGTCGAGAAGCATAATTTTCAAGACTGCCGACATGAATACAAGTCAAGCCAACATAACAAAAATCCAAAACAAGCTCGCGAATTACATCTAGGCGTCACCGCCTTCTTGCTCATCACCTACATATATAGAGAGAGGGTGAGCTTGGATACTCAGTGAATGATATAAATAATAAAAGGTTTGCATGAATAATAGCCGAAGTCTTTTCAAAACGATACATATCAAAATTTTATATAACAAGGGATGGACCTCATCCATCTAGTAAATCTTCAAAGCTTCAAGGGGTGCTTACTAGCATCAACATATTACAAAGGATGACATTCCGGACAAACAAACCCACGCGGTAAACCGTCAGTGGCAAAACAAGACGAAGCAAGGGAGATATCTCAAACAATGGTGCAGTTGCATTATAGTCCCCTGGCACTAAGGACTCTCAAAACAAGATGTGCAGTTGCATTATAGTCCCCTGGCACTAAGGACTCTCAAAACAAGATGTGCAGTTGCATTATAGTCCCATAGCACTAAGGACTTTTCGAGAATGTCATCAAAACAAGATAATACTTGATATACAAAATAGGGACAATCATTCATGCTTAACAAATTCTTTTCAAAACAAAGCAAAGCAAAGCAAAACTCATCAAAACATTGATAACATAGATTTATTAAAAATACCACTCACATAGTTCTTCAAACGTCGGGGTCAAGGCAAAAGTCCGAGTCCTACAAACACACGGCAAATTCTATTGAACGTGCTTCCAAACAAGATTCACACGCAACCGAATGATCTCGGCGTTCATCAAAACCAAGTTAAATCAAAACAAAATACTGTTTTTCATCTCGGGGAAAAATATGCTGGGCATCAACCAGGTCTTGGCCGAGGTCCCACACCTTCTCGCCGAGGTGTGGTCCCGACGGCCACATTCAAAAGCGAAGTCGGGAAAATCTGGGTTTCCCTTTAAAAAACATGAAGAACATGAAGATGGAGAAGATGAAGAACATGCATGCTAAAATCATAACTTGTTACTACAAAGTCTGAGATTCCGTGCTATGAGTTCGAAAACATGGACCTGGGTACCCATACTCAAAGATCTTGTGAGAACAAACACAAAAACATTGTTCTTGATGCAAACTTTCGGATCAAAACAAGACTTTTCTTTGAGAACACATGAACACTATCTTCTCTTACTAAACTAACTTTAAATCAACGCAAGGCATGCAGAACATGTTCGATCATGCAATGCAGCTAGACGATCAATAAGAACAACAAGAGTAGTTTAAGATTCTAACCTCAAAACTAGGATCTAACGGTTCAAACTCCCACGGTCAAGCTTGGAGGTCCACTCTCTCACTCAAAAGCTTCTCCTTCTTCTTCCTAGAGTCTCTCTCTCTCTAGAAGACAAGATTTGATACAAAAATGATATGTTTTCTCGACAGTCACTGACTTAACCCTCTGCTGGGATACGTGGCATCGGCTGATTGGCTCTACTCAAAAGGTGGCTAACTGACAAGACAAGACCATGACAAAGTGTATTCAACAAGCTAGACGGCAAAAGCACTCCGGCAAGTGATGATCTCGGCTAAGGGCAAAGCTTCGGCAAGTAGGGTGACAACGACATCGGCTTGGAAGGACAACACTTGACTAAGCTATGCCACACCTTGGCCTAGATGTGCCACACCTCGGTCTAGGTCATACCATTCCAAGAACAAAATCACTAAGTGCAAGGATCAAGGATCTAGAACGCCTAGATAATAACATCTCGGCCTAGATGATGCACATCTCGGCCTAGGTGACGCACACCTCGGCCTAGATGATGACATCTTGGCCAATATGCCAGGGTGAAGATGGAGGCCAACAGAAGTGGTTCCAAGATAGTTCTAAGTGTGGAAAGGTTCCAAGGTGTCTAGGCTTAAGATGACCTCGGCAACACACCAAGCAGGAACAAAGCATGCAGCAACACTCAAGCAAAACAAGACAGGATTTGCAAATGCACATAACAAAACAAGATCATACATAAATGTATGCAGGTATGACTAAGTTGAAGTGAGGGTTGCTACAAAAGCGGTTTCTGAACTAGAAACCCAAGCGACGTCAGACACATATTTCGTCGCTGATTATTGTTACGTCACGGCGTCTGAACTAGATGTCCCTGTGTGGTCTAGAACTGGATTTGGGTTTAATAAAAAAAATTGTAAATTATTATTTTGTAACTGTTTTATGCGCAATAAAATTTGGGCCTTATCTTTAGTGTCCACTTCTTTCATAGTTTGGATGGGCCTATGTTTAATGGGCCGCGTCGCTTATTGATGGGCCTATGTCTAATGGGCTGTTGTGCCATATGTCTGGGTCTATATTAATTGTTCCTGATAAACATTAAATGGGCCTCATTATTGTAATTGGTCCGTTGGTCTATTTACCTATTGCAGCCCATTTATCCAGCTTAAACCTGCTCAGAAATCGAATTTATACAGACAATATAAATTCAAGAAATTGCATTTTTATTTAATCATAAAAATTTACATAAATATTTTCCCATCGCCAATCTTTTACATAATACGAAAGCTCGTCAAGTACAATGGTCAGTGCGAGACAATAATTAACTACACTAATAATCCCAAAGCTGGATAATTTGTTCGTCATCCTGCGTGTGATAAGCTGGGTAAATACATTCTCCGATAGGCTTCTGTGACCATGGGATGTCAACCATGTATACATTGTTGCTGTAAACGTCCGAATTCCCAATGCTTTTCGGAGGTTGTAGTTAAACAAGCATTCTATCTTGTACACCCCCTGATTGCCCGGTCTCGACAGGTCTACTGCTTTGAACCACATCGGGTTATTCAAAGTATCGTAAAAGACCCCTGACAGCGTCCTCTCTCCCCAATGGATGTGCTTCGACACATCCGTTCGTATGGAATATCGAACAGCCGCATTGGAAGTGGAATATCTTCCTGCGTTGGGCCTTCTTCGTCGTCCCTCGGCGAAGAGAGCATCTTGTTGCCGCTGACAAGCGTTGATGAGCCGGATTAACTTTTTGACGTTGTTTTCGCCGATAACCAACAACGACCACTGCACCAGCAATAGATCCGGCTCGTATTTTAAAATCAACCGTCGAAATTGGCCTAGATCTCCGCAATCCATTTGCAAAATAATTCAAACTCCCCTAATTATTTTTGCTTATATAATAAATTCCCGCTTGCGCTTGCCTTTTTAGATGTTTAATCGTGGCCGTAGATCTCAGAGCAGCGCTTGCCTTTTTAGATTTTTAATCCTGGCCGCAGATCTGGGCACGGAGCGGAAGCCCTAGACAACAACACGCCGCGAATTGCGGAAGGGAGCACCAATCGGGGGACGACACGTGGCGTGGGGGGGAGCGTCCCAGGTAATATTAGTGGGACGCCCCTAGGCACCTATATAACTCACTCCCTCACTTTTTAACACCAGTAAGGTTTTTTGGAGAGTGACTTACGTCATCCGAGAGAGTTAGTGACATCATTGAGAGTGAGTGACTTATGGCCTCAATGCAACGTCGTTTTAGAGTGCAAAACAAGAACATCTTCCTCACATACGCCCAATGTTCTATACCTAAAGAGAGATTATTAGAGAAAATTAGAGCGCTGTTCACATCCAGACCACCAAATTATGTGAGGGTTGCACATGAATTACATGAGGACGGGCAACCCCATCTCCATGCTCTTGTCCAATTCCCATACCGTTTCCAAACGCAAGATCAACGGTTCTTCGACGTTACACACGATCGAACTAGTCGCCATTTCCATCCGAATGTACAAGGGGCCTACAACCATTAGAATGTGCTGGAATACATCTCCAAACACGGGGATTACACGAAATGGGGACAATTCCGTGAGAGGGGCCGCTGCGCTAACCAGAGTAACAAAGAAAATATATATCGCGACGCACTTGCTGCCGGCACCAAGGACGAAGCACTAGCACTGGTACGAAATGGCGATCCAAAATGTTTCTGGCTAAATTATGACAAGTTGTCATCCAATTATGACCGAATTTCATTTAATCCACCGTTGCCGTATGTTCATCCATTTACAGACACAGTATGGATCGTTCCAACAGCCATACAACAATGGGTTGCAGACAATATAAGAGACGAAGCCCAAAGACCGCATAGGCGCAGCAGTAATAGATCCGGCTCGTATTTTAAAATCAACCGTCGAAATTGGCCTAGATCTCCGCAATCCATTTGCAAAATAATTCAAACTCCCCCAATTATTTTGGCTTATATAATAAATTCCCACTTGCGCTTCCCTTTTTAGATTTTTAATCCTGGCCGCAGATCTGGGCGCGGAGCGGAGAC
>NW_021027383.1:213584-238261 GCF_004153795.1 Camellia sinensis | reverse complement strand
TTGCTGAGAATTTACTGGGAATTTACTTAGTAATTTATTGAGAATTTAATGGAAATTTATCGGGAATTTATTGGTAATTTACTGAAAATTTATTGCAAATTTACTGAGTAATTTACTAAGAATTTACATGGAATTTCGTAGAGAATTTACATGGAATTTACTAAGTAATTTATTAAGAATTTTCTGGAAATTTCGCAGAGATTTTAATGGGAATTTAGGGAGTAATTTACTGGGAATTGACTCAGTAATTTACTAAGAATTTACGGAGAATTTACTGGAAATTTGCTGAGTAATTTGCTTGGAATTTACTCAGTAATTTACTTCGAATTTACTGGGAATTTACTTAGAATTTGTTGAGAATTTACTTTGAATTTACTGAGTAATTTTCTGAGAATTTATTGGGAATTTACTAAGTAATTTTCTGAGAATTTATTGGTAATTTTCTCAAAATTTACTGCGTAATTTACTGAGAATTTACTGGGAATTAACTGAGTAATTTACTAAGAATTTGCTGGAAATTTAGGGAGTAATTTACTGAGAATTTTTCGAAGAATTTACGGGTAATTTTTTGAGTAATTTACTTAGAATTTACTGGGTATTTACTGCGTAGTTTACTTAGAATTTAATGGGAATTTACTGGGAATTTATACAGTAATTTACTCATAATTTAATCGGAATTTACAGAGTAATTAGCTTAGAATTTATTGGGAATTTACTGAAAATTTACTGCGTAATTTGATAATAATTTACTGGGAATTTACTTAGACTTTACTTAGTAATTTACCGTGAATTTACTGGGAATTTATGGGCAATTTACTGATAATTTACTGGAAATTACAGAGTAACTTACTGAGAATTTATTGGGAATTTACTCAGTAATTTTTTGAGAATTTATTGGGAATTTCCTAATTAATTTACTGAGAATTTAATGGTAGTTTATTGAGTAATTTAATAAGAATTTACTGGGAATTTACTTAGTAATTTACTGAGAATTTACTGCGTAATTTACTGAGAATTTACTGAGTGATTTACTGAGAATTTATTTCGAATTTACTGTGTAATTTAATTAGAATTTACTGGAAATTTACCGAGTAATATAATGAGAATTTACTTAGTAATTTACTTAGTAATTTACTGAGAATTTACTAATTAATTTACTGAGAATTTATTGGAAATTTACTGAGTAATTTAATAATAATTTACGATGAATTTATCTAATAATTTGCTGAGAATTTACTGGGAATTTAATCAGTAATTTACAGAGAATTTACTGAGTATCTTGCTGATAATTTTTCGAGAATTTACAGAGTAACTTACTGATAATTTTCTGGGAATTTACAGAGTAATTTACTGAGAATTTACTGATAACTTACTGAGTAATTACACAGAATTTACGAGGAATTTACTGAGTAATTTACTGCGAATTTGCTGGGAATTTACTGAGTAATTTACTAAGAATTCCTTGCGAATTTATTGAGGAAATTACTGAGAATTTGTTGTGAATTTACACAGTAATTTACTGAGAATTTACTGAGAATTTACTGAGTAATTTTCTAAGAATTTATTAGGAATTTACTGAGAATTTACTTACAATTTACGGAAAATTTACTCAGTAATTTATTGAGAATTTAATGGAAATTTATCGGGAATTTATTGGTAATTTACTGAAAATTTATTGCAAATTTACTGAGTAATTTACTAAGAATTTACATGGAATTTCGTAGAGAATTTACATGGAATTTACTAAGTAATTTATTAAGAATTTTCTGGAAATTTCGCAGAGATTTTAATGGGAATTTAGGGAGTAATTTACTGGGAATTGACTCAGTAATTTACTAAGAATTTACGGAGAATTTACTGGAAATTTGCTGAGTAATTTGCTTGGAATTTACTCAGTAATTTACTTCGAATTTACTGGGAATTTACTTAGAATTTGTTGAGAATTTACTTTGAATTTACTGAGTAATTTTCTGAGAATTTATTGGGAATTTACTAAGTAATTTTCTGAGAATTTATTGGTAATTTTCTCAAAATTTACTGCGTAATTTACTGAGAATTTACTGGGAATTTACTGACAATGTATTGGGAATTTACTAACAATGTATTGGGAATTTATTGAGTAATTTACTGGAAATTTACTAGAAATTTACTGAGAATTTACTGGGAATTAACTGAGTAATTTACTAAGAATTTGCTGGAAATTTAGGGAGTAATTTACTGAGAATTTTTCGAAGAATTTACGGGTAATTTTTTGAGTAATTTACTTAGAATTTACTGGGTATTTACTGCGTAGTTTACTTAGAATTTAATGGGAATTTACTGGGAATTTATACAGTAATTTACCAACAATTTACTCGGAATTTACAGAGTAATTTACTGAGAATTCATTAGGAATTTACTAAGAATTTACTGAATAATTTAATGAGAATTTACTGGGAATTTGCTAAGTAATTTACTAAGAATTTACTGGGAATTTATACTGTAATTTACTCAAAATTTAATTGGAATTTACAAAGTAATTACCTGAGAATTTATTGGGAATTTACTAAGTAAGTTGCTGAGAATTTACTGGGAATTTACTCAGTAATTTATTGAGAATTTATTAGGAATTTACTGTGTAATTTACTGAGAATTGACAAGGAATTTACTAAGTAATTTGCTGAGAATTTATTGGGAGTTTACTGAGTAATTTACTCAGAATATACTAAGTAATTTACTGGGAATTTACTGTGTAATTTTCTTAGAATTTGCTGGGAATTTACTGAGTAATTCACTGACAATTTATTAGGAATTTACTGAGTAATTTACTAGAAATTTACTGAGAATTTACTGAGTAATTTACTCAGAATTTGCTGAAAATTTACTAAGTAATTTACTGAGAATTTATTGGGAATTTACTAAGAATTTACTGAGAATTTTTCGGAGAATTTACTAGCAATTTTCTGAGTAATTTACTGAGAATTTACTGTTTAATTTATACCGCAATTTAACAACAATTTACTGGGAATTTACAGAGTAATTTACTAAGAATTTACTAGGAATTTACTATGTAATTTAATGAGAATTTACTAGGAATTTACTAAGTAATTTACTGAGAATTTACTGGAAATTTATACAATAATTTACTCACAATTTAATTGGAATTTACATAGTAATTACCTGAGAATTTATTAAGAATTTACTAAGTAATTTACTGAGAATTTATTGAGAATTTATAGGGAATTTCTTGTGTAATTTACTGAGAATTTACAGGGAATTTACTGAGTTATTTACTAAGAATTTACTAAGTAATTTACTGAGTAATTTAATGATAATTTACTATGAATTTACTGAGTAGTTTACTGAGAATTTACGAAAAATTTACTAAGAATTTACTTAGTAATTTACTGAGAATTTATTGGGAATTTACTGACAACTTACTAGGAATTAATTGAGAAATTTATTAAGAATTTACTGGGAATGTACTTTGTAATTTATTTAGAATTTACTGGGAATTTACCGAGTAATTTACTTGAAATATAATATGAATTTATAGAGTAATTTACTAACAATTTATTGGGAATTTACTCAGTAATTTGCTGAGAATTTACTGGGAATTTCCTGACTAATTTACTGAGAATTTAATGGTAATTTACTAATTAATTTAATAAGTATTTACTTGGAATTTACTGGGAATTTTCTTTGTAATTTAATGAGAATTTACTGACAATTTACGGCATAATTAACTAAGAATTTACTGAGTGATTTAATGAGAATTTATTGGGAATTTACTGAGTAATTTAATGAGAATTTACTGAAAATTTAATGAGTAATACAATGAGAATTTAGTAGAAATTTACTGAAAATTTACTGGGAATTTACTTGCAATTTACAGAGAATTTGCTGGGATTTTCTAAGTAATTTACTGAAAATTTCCTGATTAATTTACTGAGAATTTACTCAGAATTTTGATAATAATTTACTGAGAATTTACTGGGAATTTACTTAGTAATTTACTGAGAATTTACTGAAAATTTACTAAGTAATTTATTGACAATTTAGTGGGAATTTTCAAAATAATTTACTGAGACTTTACCGGGAGTTTACTAAGTAATTTACTCGGAATTTACTGAGAATTTACAGGGAATTTACTAAGTAATTTACTGAGTACTGGGATTTACTGAGTAATTTATTCCAAATTTATTGGAAATTTACTGAGAATTCACTGGGAAGTTACTGAGTAATTTATTGAGAATTTGCTAGGAATTTACACAGTAATTTACTGAGAATTCATTGGGAATTTACTGAGTAATTTACTGAGAATTTACACAGTAATTTACTGGCAATTTACTGCGAATTTACTGCGAATTTACTCAGAATTTACTGAAAATTTACTCAGTAATTTATTTAGAATTTAATGGTAATTTACTGAGAATTTACTTGTAATTTACTAAGTAATTTACTGGGAATTTACTCAGTAATTCACTAAGAATTAACTGGAAATTTACTGAGTAATTTACTAAGAATTTTCTGGGAATTTCGCAGAGAATTTACTTGGAATTTACTGAGAATTTACGGGGAATTTACTCAGTAATTTACTGGGATTTGACTGAGTAATTTACTAAGAATTTACTGGTTATTTACTGAGAATTTACTGGAAATTTACTGAGTAATTTACTACGAATTTACTGCAAATTTACTGCGAATTTACTGAGTAATTTACTAGGAATTTACTCAGTAACTTACTGAGAATTTATTGAGAATTTATTTTGAATTTACTGAGTAATTTAATAAGAAATTACTGAGTACTTCACTGAGAATTTACTACGAATTTACTGAGTAATTTACTGTGAATTTAATGCGAATTTACACAGTAATTTTCTGAGAATTTATTGGGAATTTACTGAGTAATTTCCTGAAAATTTATTGGGAATTTACTGAGTAATTTACTGGGAATTTACACAGTAATTTATTGAGAACTTTCTAGGAATTTACTGAGAATTTAATAAGTAATTTCTGAGAATTTTTTACGAATTTACTGAGTAATTTACTAAGAATTTGCTCGAAATTTTCAAAGTAATTTGCTGGGAATTTACAAAGTAATTTACTGAGAATTTACTGCGAATTTTGCGAAAAAATTTCTGGCAATTTTCTAAGTAATTTAACGAGAATTTACTGGGAATTTATTGTTTAATTTACTGAGTATTTAATCAGAATTTACTGTGAATTTATACAGTAATTTACTGATAATTTTTTGGGAAGTTATAGAGTAATTTGCCTAGAATTCACTGAAAATTTATTTAGAATTTACTGAGTAATTTAATGAGAATTTACAGAGAATTTACAAAGAATTTACTGTGAATTTATACAGTAATTTACTCACAATTTGATTGGAATTTACAGAGTAATTACCTGATAATTTATTGGGAATTTACTGAGAATTTATTAAAAATTTACTGAGTAATTTAATAATAATTTACTCGAAATTTACTGAGAATTTACTGAAACTTTACTTAGTAATTTACTGAGTAATTTATTAGAAATTTATGGGCAATTTACTAATAATTTACTGAAAATTACAGAGTAATTTACTGAGAATTAATGGGAATTTACTCAGTAATTTGCTGAGAATATACTAGGAATTTCCTGATTAATTTACTGAGGATTTAATGGTAATTTACTAAGTAATTTAATAAGAATTTACTGGGAATTTACTTAGAATTTACTAGGAATTTACAGTGTAATTTACTGAGATTATACTGCGTAATTAACTAAGAATTTACTGAGTGATTTACTGCGAATTTACTAAAAATTTACTGAGTAATATAATTAGAATTTACAGGGAATTTACTAGCAGTTTACTGAGAATTACCTGGAATTTACTGAGTAATTTACTGAGAATTTACTGATTATTTTACTTAGAATTTATTGGGAATTCGCTGAGTAATTTAATAATAATTTACGGGCAATTTACTTAGTAATTTACTGAGAATTTACCGTGAATTTACTTAGTAATATACTGAGAATTTACTGAGAATTTAATCAGTAATTTACTAAGAAGTTACTGATAATTTTCAAGGAATTTACAGAATAATTTACTGAGGATTTACTGGAAATTTACTGAGTAATTTACTCAAAATTTATGGGAAATTTACCGAGTAATTTGTTGAGAATTCACTGGGAATTTACTGAGTAATTCACTTCGATTTTACTGGGAATTTACTGAGTAATTTACTCAGAATTTTCTGAGTAATTTACTGAGAATTCACTACGAATTTACTGAGAAAATTACTGAGAATTTGCTGGGAATTTACATAGTAATTTATTGATAATTTACTCAGAATTTATTGAGTAATTTTCAGAGAATTTATTAGGAATTTACTGAGAACTTACATGCAATTTACTGAAAATTTACTCAGTAATTTATTGAGAATTTAATGGGAATTTACCGAGAATTTACAGGTAATTTCCTAAGTAATTTAATGAGAATTTACAGTAATTTACTAAGTATTTGCTTGGAATTTCGCAAAGAATTTACTGGGCATTTACTAAGTGATTTTCTAAGAATTTTCTGGGAATTTCGCAGAGAATTTAATGGGAATTTACGGAGTAATTTACTGAGAATTTACTGGGAATTTACTAAGTAATTTGCTTGTAATTTACTGAGTAATTTACTGCGAATTTACTGAGAATTTACATAGAATTTATTGTGAATTTACTTTGAATTTACTGAGTAATTAAATGAGAATTTACTTAGAATTTACTGCGAATTTACAAAGTAATTTACTGTGAATTTATAGGGAATTTACTGAGTAATTTACTAAGAATTTATTGGTAATTTTTTTTTGAAATTACTGAGTAATTTACTGAGAATTTACTAGGAATTTACTGACAATTTATTGGGAATTTACTGAGTAATTTACTGAGAAGTTAGTAGCAATTTACTGAGAAGTTAGTAGCAATTTACTGAGAATTTACTCAGAAATTTGCAGAGAATTTACTGAGAATTTATTGGAAATTTACAGAGTAATTTACTGAGAACTTACTGAGAATTTTTTAGAGAATTTACTTGCAATTTTCTGAGTAATTTAATGGCAATTTACTGCATAATTTACTTAGAATTTAATGAGAATTTTCTGAGAATTTATACAGTAATTTATTGACAATTTACTGGGAATTGACACAGTAATTTACTGAGAATTCACTGGGAATTTACTGAGAATTTACTGAGTAATTTACTTAGAATTTACTGGGAATTTACTTAGTATTTTACTGAGAATTTACTGGGAATTTACAGTGTAATTTACTAAGAATTTACTGCGAATTTACTGAGTTATTTACTAAGAATTTACTAAGTAATTTACTAGGAATTTACTGAATTATTTAATGATAATTTAATAGGAACTGACTGAGTAATTTACAGGAAATTTACTGAGAATTTACTGAGTAATTTTCTGATAATTTATTGGGAATTTACTTATAACTTACTAGGAATTTATTGAGAAATTTAATAAGAATTTACTGAGAATTTACTGGGAATTTACTTAGTAATTTACTGGGAATTTACTGAGTGATTTACTGAAAATTTACTGTGAATTTACAGAGTAATTTATTGAGAATTTATTGGGAATTTACTCAGTAATTTGTAAGAATTTACTAGGAATTTCCTGATTAATTTACCGAGAATTTAATGGTAATTTACTAATTAATTTAATAAGAATTTATTTGGAATTTACTTAGTAATTTAATGAGAATTTATTGAAAATTTACTGAGAATTTACTGCGTGATTTACTGAGAATTTACTGGGAATTTACTGTGTAATTTAATGAGAATTTATTGGAAATTTACTGAGTAATTTAATGAAAATTTACCAGGAATTTACTAAGAATTTACTGGGAATTTTCTGGCAATTTACAGAGAATTTGTTGGGAAGTTACTGAGTAATTTACTGCGAATTTACTGATTAATTTACTCGGAATTTATTTAGTAATTTACTGAGAATTCACTGGGAATTTACTGAGTAATTTACTGACAATTTGCTGGGAATTTATAAACTAATTTACTGAGACTTTACTAGGAATTTACTGAGTAATTTACTCAGAATTTACTAGGAATTTACTGAGAATTTACTGAGAATTCACTGGGAATTTATGAAGTAACTTACAGAGAATTTATTGGGAATTTACCGAGTAATTTACTCAGAATTTACTGAGTAATTTACTGGAATTTACTAAGTAATTTTCTAAGAATTTATTTGTAGTGACCCTCATTCCTCACCTTAGCCTCGGGCATGAGCATTTGTATAATCTTGTTTTGCTAAGTTGCAGTAGTGATTTTTCTTGACTTGTCTTAACTAGAATGAGATTTTTGTCTTGGTTTGTACTTATGTGAAATTTACTTGTTGAGTCTTGTTCTTTTCTGGTGAGTCTAGCCGAGGTCACCTTAAAGCCAGAACCACCTTGAAACCACTTTGGTTGACCTCTACCTTCGTCCTGGCATATTGGCCGAGATGTCATTTTCTAGGCCGAGGTGTATCATCAAGGCCGAGAGGTGTATCATCTAGGTCGAGATGTTATCCTTGAACCCAAGTGATCTTGTTTCAGATTGGTGCGACCTAGACCGAGGTGTGGCACATCTAGGCCGAGGTGTGGCACAACTAGGCCAAGTGTTGTCCGTCCTAGCCGGGATCATAGATACCTCACCTACCGGAGCCGATGTTTTCACCCGATGTCAGTACCTTGTCACAGTGTCATGCCGCTTTACTTGTTAAACACCCTTTTGCCATACTTTGTCTGGTTTGTCAGCCACCTTTTCGGGGAGAACCAACCAGTCGTTGCCACGTGTCCGAGCTGAGTGTTAAATCAGCCGACAGTGAGTAGAACCTATCATTTTGTATCATATCTTTGCCTTGAGAGAGAGAAGCTCTAGAAGGAAGAAGGAGTTTTAGAGTGAAGGAGTGGATCTTCGAACTTGATTCTTAGAGATCTAACCGTTAGATTCGTGTATTAAGGTTAGATTCTTGACCTACTCTTGTTGTTCTTGTTAATCATCTAGCTGCATTGCATGATCGAACCTGATTTGCAAGCCATACATTGATTGAAAGTTTGGTTTTAGAAAGAGAAAGTAGTATTCATGTGTTCTTGAATAAAAGCCTTGTTTGATCCGAAAGTTTGCATTAAGATTCATGCTTTTGTGTTTGTTTTCATAAGATCTTCGAGTATGGGTACCTAGGTCCATGTTTTTAAAATTCATAGCATGAAGTTCTAGATTTCGTAGTGACAAGTTAAGATTGAGCATTCCTGTGTTTCATGTTCTTCATGTTCTTCAGCAGAGGGAAACCCAGATTTTCCCGACTTCATTTCCTTGAGTGTGGCCATCGGGACCACACGTCGGCAAGAAGGTGTGGGACCTCGGCAATAGCTTGGTTGGTACCCAGCATGTTTTTCCCGAGAGGAGAAACAATGTTTTGTCATGGTTTTTGAAGAAAGTCGAGGTCATTTGCATGTATGCTAGACTTGTTTTGAGTAGTGGATTCAATAGACTTTGCCATGTGTTTGTCAGGACTTGGACTCTCGCTTGACCCCGATGTTGAAGAACTAGGTGAGTGGTATTTTTGATAAAGCTACGTTATAAAGTTTTGATAAAGTCTTGCTTTGTTTTGAAAAGTATTTGCTAAGCATGAATGACTATCCCTATTTGTGTATCAAGTATTAGCTTTGATCTTGAGAACCTTGAAAGTCCGTACGTGCTAGGGGACTATAAGCATTTGTAGCACAATCTTTGTTAATGTCACCCATGAAACTTGAAAGACTTTGATTGATGAAGCTTGATAGATTTGTCAGATGAACTCGATTCATCCCACGTTTGTCATAAGCTATGATTATGCATTGTTTTGTTAAAGATCTCGGATGTCATACATGCAAACCCTTTATTACTTGTACCATTCACTGAATATCCAAGCTCACCCTCTCTATATATATGTAAGTGATGAGCAAGAAGGTGATGAGGCCTAGATGTGTTGCCTATATGTTTTCGGATGTGTTTGCCGACGCGTCTCGGATTCGTATTTTTGTAACATCTTGAAGATCATGCTTCTCAGCTTATATTTCATTGTGTTTTGTATATGTCGGCTTGAGAAGCCTTTTGGTTAAGATGTATCTTTGTACTTCCTTTTGTTGTATTAAAGCTATGTAATGATGTACGCCATTCCATTTAACTTATGCACTGCTCTTATGGACTACTTAGTTTTGAATTTATTGCTTCTGCATTTGTAAGCCCCATATGTATACTCTGTTTGTGTGTGAAATTTTGAAAGTTGGCATTCGGTAATCTCGGATTACTGGCCATCACGGCACCATTCTACTAGGGGCGGAATGGGGTCGTGACATTATTAGCAACTTCCAGAGAATTTACTGGTTATTTACTGCATAATTTACTGCGAATTTACTAAGTAATTTACTGGAAATTTACTCAGTAATTACTGAGAATTAACTGGAAATTTACAGAGTAATTTACTAAGAATTTACTGGGAATTTCGTAGAGAATTTACTCAGAATTTACTGAGTAATTTACTGAGAATTTACGGGGAATTTACTCAGTAATTTACTGAGAATTTACTGGGATTTGACTTAGTAATTTACAAAGGATTTACTGGTTATTTACTGAGAAATTATTATGAATTTACTGAGTAACTTACTACGAATTTACTGCGAATTTTCTGAGAATCTACTACGAATTTACTGAGTAATTTACTGGGAATTTACTCAGTAACTTACTAAGAATTTGTTGAGAATTTATTTTGAATTTTCTGAGTAATTCACTGAGAATTTACCACGAATTTACTAAGTAAATTACTACGAATTTACACAGTAATTTTTTTAGAATTTATTGGGAATTTACCGAGTAATTTTCTGAGAATTTATTTGGAATTTACTGTGAATTTACTGAGTAATTTACTGAGAATTTACTGGAAATTTACACAGTAATTTATTGTGAATTACTACGAATTTACTGAGAATTTAATTAGTAATTTGCAGAGATTTTATTGGGAATTTACTGAGAATTTGCTCGAAATTTTTGGAGTAATTTACTAGGAATTTACAGAGTAATTTACTAAGAATTTTGCAAAAAATTTACTAACAATTTTCTGAGTAATTTAATGAGAATTTAGTAGGAATTTACTGTGTAATTTACTAAGTATTTAATGAGAATTTACTGGGAATTTACACAATAATTTACTGAAAATTTACTTGGAATTTACAAAGTAATTTATTGAGAATTACATGAGAATTTAGTCATAATTTAATTGAAATTTACAAAGTAATAACATGAGAATTTATTCAGAATTTACTGAGAATTTACTGAAAATTTACTGAGTAATTTAATAATAATTTACTAGGAATTTACTGAGAATTTACTGGGACTTTACTTAGTAATTTACTGAGAATTTACTGGGAATTTACTGAGTAATTTATTGGGAATTTACGGGCAATTTACTGAGAATTTATTAGGAATTTGCTCAGTAATTTGCTGAGAATTTATGGGGAATTTTCTGATTAATTTACTAAGAATTTAATGGTAATTTGCTGAGTAATTTAATAAGAATTTTCTTGGAATTTACTGAGCATTTACTGGGAATTTACTGGAAATTTACTGAGTAATTTACTGCGTAATTAACTTAGAATTTACTAAATGATTTACTCAGAATTTATTTCAAATTTATTGTGTAATTTAATGAGAATTTACTGAAAATTTACTGAGTAATATAATGAGAATTTACTGGTAATTTACTGAGAATTTACTTGGAATTTACTCAGTAATTTACTGGGAATTAACTGGAAATTTACTGAGAATTTATTTAGAATTTACTGAGTAATTTAATAATAATTTACGGGGAATTTACTTAGTAATTTACTGCGAATTTACTGGGAATTTAGTTAGCAATTTTCTGAGAATTTACTGAGAATTTACTGATAATTTTCTTGGAATTTACAGAGTAATTTACGGAGAATTTATTGGAAATTAACTAAGTAATTTACTCAGAATTTACGGAGAATTTACCGAGTAATTTACTGCGATTTCACTGGGAATTTACTGAGTAATTTTCTGAGAATTCACAGAGAATTTACTCAGGAAATTACTGAGAATTTGCTGGGAATTTACAAAATAATTTACTTCGAATTTACTGGGAATTTACTGTGTAATTTTCTTAGAATTTATTGGGAATTTAACGAGAATTTACTGGTAATTTTCTTAGAATTTACTGGGAATTTACTGAGTAATTTACTAAGAATTTACTTGGAATTTCGTAGAGAATTTACTGGGAATTTACAGAGTAATTTTCTAAAAATTTTCGAAGAATTTCGTAGAGAATTTAATGGGAATTTACGGCAGTAATTTACTGGGAATTCACTCAGTAATTTATTGAAAATTTATTGAGAATTTACTGAGTAATTTACTACGAATTTACTGCGAATTTTCTGAGAATCTACTACGAATTTACTGAGTAATTTACTGGGAATTTACTCAGTAACTTACTAAGAATTTGTTGAGAATTTATTTTGAATTTTCTGAGTAATTCACTGAGAATTTACCACGAATTTACTAAGTAAATTACTACGAATTTACACAGTAATTTTTTTAGAATTTATTGGGAATTTACCGAGTAATTTTCTGAGAATTTATTTGGAATTTACTGTGAATTTACTGAGTAATTTACTGAGAATTTACTGGAAATTTACACAGTAATTTATTGTGAATTACTACGAATTTACTGAGAATTTAATTAGTAATTTGCAGAGATTTTATTGGGAATTTACTGAGAATTTGCTCGAAATTTTTGGAGTAATTTACTAGGAATTTACAGAGTAATTTACTAAGAATTTTGCAAAAAATTTACTAACAATTTTCTGAGTAATTTAATGAGAATTTAGTAGGAATTTACTGTGTAATTTACTAAGTATTTAATGAGAATTTACTGGGAATTTACACAATAATTTACTGAAAATTTACTTGGAATTTACAAAGTAATTTATTGAGAATTACATGAGAATTTAGTCATAATTTAATTGAAATTTACAAAGTAATAACATGAGAATTTATTCAGAAACATTTCACCTAATTTCACATATATTTTTCTTTTGCCTTTCTAAATCTCTCCTTAAATCCCCAACCAAATACAACCTTAGATTTTCTTCTCTTTCTCAACAATTCTGAATTCCTCTCTAGCAAACATATCACATGTATAATGCAAATAAAATAAAAGGATTTCTTAACATGAATGGATGCACGAATATTATATACAACTCAGTTTGTTACATTAGCCCTGCTAAGAACCCTTAACTATTTACAAATATCATCTCATCTCTTCAGTTATGAATCTTTATATTTTGACTTCTTTAAAAATAAAAACTATACAAATGTTTCTTTTCGAAAGGAGATAATAAGATATGAAAATAATATATTTTTATAATTAAAGATAAAAGTGCACGGGTTCATACATAAAAAAATAAAATGTAATATTCACTTGTGTGAGTGAATTTCTAACTACACTGCCAACTCAGTATTCAGCTGGAGGGCACTGGCAGAATAGATGGCGCCTGATTGACCTGCAACAGAAAGAAGAGATTCCGGCAGTGGTTCGTCCACCCGGGGGCACTCCGACGACCAAGTCAGTTATCTCTCAAAGATAGATTAAGTACTTAACTCACTGATCAGAATAAATTGCGTACCTTCGACCCATTGGGGGTGCCTCTCTTTTATAGTTAACTCAATCTTAGTCCCAATAGAAGCCTTGCTTCAATGGACTTCAGCTCAGTGCTTATCTTGGACTCTCCAGTAGATAAAGATAAACTCCCTAAGAGCTTTATCCTTATCTAGGTTGAGATCTTCCCTCATTCTAGGACTCTTGTCCTTTATTCGCTTATTCCGGACTCCGATATCTTCGGAGATAACTTCGGCCTATCCGAGATCACATCGGCATCACAACCAGGACACGTGGAACCTCGGCTGACACGTCGACGTCACCTTGGCCATGTGTTTGGTACTCAGAAAATATATTCCCACAACTGCCCCCTAGGTTATATTACATCGGCATCCTGAGGTGATGGAACCTATATCGTCATATCGTTTAGCACATCGGTTGTCTTTCTGTATCATCCATTTATCGAGGTCATAATACGTCGACTTCACATGACTAAGTCCAGCCGAGGTCGCTTGCTTCATTAAACCAAGAACTCCAAGAGTTTTATTACACGTATGAGCTGTCATGCAAAATAAATCAACCGTTTCTGCCACGCGTCTTCCCCTCATTAGATCGTACTCGATACGCGCCAGTAAGTCATCTCGCGCCTGCATGTGCCGTCTGATCAATACGTTGTTCTAGGCTCATTGATGGTGTTTTGCCGCCATTCTCCGCGTTTGATCAAAATCAATTTCGCTCTCTCCGTCTCTTCACTTTGGCATCCTTATTCTTAAGCTCTCAACTCTCTCTCTCTCTCAAACATACGCCATTGTTTTCAGATTTTCAAGCTCTGTAACAGCTTTCATTCATCTTCTTTGGTGAAACTTTCGCTGTCTTTTTCTGATTGTAACCGTCTCCTGACTCCGGCGTCTTCAACACTGGCTTCACTCTTATGGTAAGCTTCTGTTCCCTCCTGGTTTCCAGTTTTTGAGAAAGCTTTACCTTATTATTTGTTGCCATTGCTGTTCTGCTCAAGCTCTTGATTTATAAATCATGTATCTGAGCACATTTATTTTATGATTTTGCTTTTGCCTAATTCGTGTCTTGAATACACACTTTGCTCAGAAATTTGTTCACTTTTGCCACTATTCTTGGCCTCACACCCTTGTACACACTTCATCACAGTGTTCTTGATAGTTCATCACTGTTCTTGATTCTGAAACACATTCTTCGTTTTCTGTTTTCTGTGTCTTTTCCAGATTCGTGCCTTCAATCTTTGTTTTCATAGATCTAGGTTTGGGATTTGTTTATGGAACCCACAAATTCTAAGAAGAACTGAAACGATCCTCACAAATTCTTACCCCAGCTCACATTTAGGTTTTTGTCGAGGTCTCTATAACCTTTACAAAACACCTTCTTTCTGAAATCCAACTCCTCCAATTTAAGCCGACGTTATGGGTATGTGGAAACATAGTGTAGACACCCTGACCAAATTAGAACACTTTAGGCAGGAGTTTGATATTCCAGTCGACGTTCATCTGAGGTTGGCTGTGGAGGAGGACTTCATCATGCCCACAACTGATTCTATGCCCTTCCCTATTGTTGCTTTTATTGAGTGCGGACTTCGGCTCCCACTCAATATCCTTTTCCGTGAGATAATTCATTACTATAAGTTGAACCCAATGCAGCTTGCCATCAATTCCTACCGAGTCATAAATGGTATAATAGCCTTAGCCAAACAAGAAAATGCTAGGGTTACTTTAGCCGACATCCAATACTGCTACACCATGTGTGGCCTTAAAAACAAAAAAGGCTATATTTACTACCTCAAGCCGAGGTCCACAAAGTACAAAATTGTTGCTGACCTCCCAGACTCCAACAAGGGAGCTGGAGATGATTACTTCATTATTTCAGGGAATTGGGAGTTCGCTCCAGATGAGGACCTCTACCTCTACCCTCTTCCTCGAATAGTTTTTGTAGAGGGTAATAGTAAGAGCCCAGTGTTTATACTTACTTGTTTTTAAAGTCTTCAATACTTCGTTTGTTTCTAATGTCTGTTTTTCTTGCAGCTCTTCTCCAACCAGAAAAAGGCTTTCGCAAGTCCTTTTTCTCCAGTAATGGTTTGAAGAAGTTATTAGATTTTCCAGTCCACAAGCGAAGAGCCCCTTTGGTACTCAATTTCATTCTAACCTACAAATCAGTACTTCCTGACGTCCTAAAGAGGAAGAAAAGCCAATCTCCCCCTTCTGCCACAACTCCTCAAGTTGCCTCCTTATCTCGGCCAGATCAAGGATCGACCTCTGATCCAGTAGAGCAGCCTTCAACATCGGTTCCATATCTGATCCCACAATCTCAACGCCAACGTCGGCGACGAAATGTTTTTTCTACCGAGATGGGCAGCCAAAAAGCAGTTGCTAAAGATCTCTTGGCCAACATTCTTGACTCAATTGATGCTCAACTAGCACAAACCCAGCCTCAACCTAAGCCAAAACCAAAACGTTTGAAGAAGGCTCAGCCCAAGGCAACGGTGACTCAGATTGATACTGAGGACACCTTGCCAATTTCCAAATTGGCTAAAAGTGATAAGGCCCCATTTGCTGCCGAGAAGAGGCCTGCCGAGGCCCAACCATCCGAATCCACAAGATCAAAGAGGTCGAGGTCGTCTTCTGCAACAGCTTCGGGTTCCATGAAGTCTGACTCCCCTTAGGGCCCCCAAATCACACAGAGGACAGGTCGGTCAGAGCTGGTGATAGTGCCGATGACGTTAACGTCGGTGTTGCCCTTAGCACAGCTTTGCTCCTTCCTGGAGATCTCGACCGAAATGCCGAGATGAGCGAGTATGAAAACTTTACACTGATGCTCCAGCGTTCTGTTCAAGTAAGTCTTCACACTCGGTATCTTTCTTTCTTTCTCCTTTTATACTTAGAAAACTTTCTAATAACTTCTCTTCCATCCATTTTTCTTCAGGCAATCCAGCACGCCCACTCCTTCTCAATGCAATCTTTTGAGATAAGGAAGGCGTTGGCCGATAAGACTAGGGAGGCTGCTAATCTATAGAAGACCAATAAAAGGGCTGAGGCAAAAATGAAGACTTTGGCAGACCAGGCCGAGGCTGCTGTCAAAGCTAAGGATGATGCCGAAGAAAAAATGGATGCCACTGAGGCCATTAATAAAGTTCTTGAGGCCTAGAAGAAAGAGGCCGAAGAAAAGACGGCCGAGGCTCAGAAAGAGCTGCAGGATGCCTTGGCCACAAAAGACGCTAAGCTCAAGGCCGCCGATGATAAGGGATACAATGAGAAGGTGGCCGATGTCACGGCGGACTACGAGAAACAGGTGAAACAGGCATGCAACAAGGGTTTCACCCTTGGTTGGATGGCTTGACTGAAAAAGCTTGAAATCCCTGAGGACTCCCCCCTCAGGAACACCGACGTCCTCGCCCTGCCATTCCCCCCAACTCCAAGCCAATTCGACGACAATTCTGAGTCTAAGGAGGATGCTTTGGTGAGGAAGTCAAAGGAAGTTGCTGGGGCCAAGTCCCCTACTCAAAATGAGCAAGTCCTGGACTTGTCTCAAGATGAGGAAGGTAAGGATGTTCCCATAGATGCTGCTCCTGAGAAGACAACGTCGGACGCACCTATTGTCGATAAGAGCCTTGATCAAACCCTTGAAGAAATAGACGCCGAGCTCGCGATTGAGAAGGCCGCCGGGATGTTTTCTTAGCAGTCTTTCGAGCTCCAGACCCAACCTGCCAGTGGCACCGAAGAATCTTAGTTTTATGCTTTTCTCTTCTTTTTGTACCTTGTATTTTTTTATTTCTTTGAAACAATGCAAGCTCTCGATGTGGCCGATGTGCCTTCTTTTGAATGTTGATACAACTTTCTCTCCTGAATGTTTGTATCTTTGTCCTCCTTTTACTATCTTGTATGACTCTCATACTTAGAATATTTTTGCATATCTTTAATGTACACCTTAACTGCGTAATCTTCTCGGGGTGAAATACCTCGGTTATACCCACCAACGGTTTACATCGGCAAGTACATAAGTGCTCATTTTAATACAACCTTGGCCTTTACTTGTAAATTTTTTTTTTACAAATTTCAACAAGTGTTCAGTTCAATTTCAGCTAGTAAATTTTTCATAAATTTCAACAAGTGTTTGACATGATCTCAGTTTAACTTCAACTTGTAAATTTTTCACAAATTTCAACAAGTGTTAAACATGATCTCGGTTTAACTTCAACTTGTAAATTTTTCACAAATTTCAACATGTGTTAAATATGATCTCGGTTTAACTTCAACTTGTAATTTTTTTTTACAAATTTCAACAAGTGTTATATATGATCTCGGTTTAACTTCAACTTGTAAATTTTTCTCAAATTTCAACAAATGTTAAACATGATCTCAGTTTAACTTCAACTTGTAAATTTTTCACAAATTTCAACAAGTGTTAAACATGATCTCAGTTTAACTTTAACTTGTAAATTTTTCACAAATTTCAACTAGTGTTCAACTATTTTTAGCTTGTAATTTCTACTTTTCCAAGAACCATTTTCTAACTCTCTGCCCCCTAATGTGAACTTAAGTTCCACTTGGGTTCTCATTGTGCATGTATTTCAGAAACACCGTCAAGTACCTTATCAGTCACAAGTATAAAAAATCAAACTAAAACTTTATTTATTACTTCAGCTAATAATAAAGAACAAGAAAATTTAATGATAAAAAAAAAATTTAAGATTGCAAGTATTCTAGGGCCTTGGCAACTCTTTGCCCTTATTTTCTTCAAGTCGATATGCCCCATTGCCCAATACCGAGATGATTCTATTAGGTCCCTCCCAATTTAGGCCAAGCTTGCCCTCTCTAGGATCCTTCTTGTTGCCGACGACTTTTCTCAAGACGAGGTCACCGACTTGAAACTCCCTTGGATTGACCTTCTTATTATAAGCCCTGGCAAGCTGTTGCTGGTATGCTGCCAGCTGAATTGCAGCTCTCTCCCTTCTTTCTTCTAGCAGATCCAGATCTCGGGCTAATAATACATCTTTAGTGTCATTCTCTACTCCCTGGGTTCTGATTCCTGGGATGCCGACTTCTAGATGAATAGCTACTTTTGTGCCATAAGCCATGGCAAATGAAGATTCCCCAGTTGATCTTTTCGGCGTAGTCCGATATGTCCAGAGTAAACTTGGCAATTCATCCGCCCATTTTCCCTTTGCCACTTGCAGCCTCTTCTTAATCCCATCCAAGATGACTTTGTTGGATGCTTTTGCTTGCCTATTGCTTTGAGGAAAACTCGGGGTGGAAAAATAGTTCTTGATTTTGAACTTTGCACAGAAGCTCTTGATTAGCTTACTATCAAACTGTGTTCCATTGTCTGTAACTAGTGCTCTTGGGATCCCAAACCTGGTGATGATATTTTTCCATATAAAGTTCTTCACATCCACATCTCGGATCTTGGCAAGAGGTTTAGCTTCTATCCACTTGGTGAAGTAATCTGTTGCTACCAGCAGGTACTTCCTTTGCCCAGTTGCTTGGGGCAGTTTTCCAAAAGATCCATGCCCTATTGGGCAAACGGCCAAGGACTGGATACTGGGTTCAGGTCTGCTGCTGGTTGGTGTATTAGTGGTGCAAACCTTTGGCACTTTTCATACTTCTTGACATAGGCTTCTGTATCTTTCTGCATGTATGGCCACCAATACCCTTGGGTAATGGCCATGTGGGCAAGTGATTTACCCCTTGCGTGGTTTCCACATATTCCTTCATGTATTTCGTATAAAAAATCTTCAACTTGTAAAGGATGTACACACCTCAAAAGGGGTTCGGTGAAGGATCTTCTATAGAGATGTCCCTCTGCTGTCAAACTGAATCTTGCCGACTTCAATCTGATCTTGTGTGCCTCCTTGTGATCATCTGGAAGTTTTCCTTCTTTCAGGAATGCTATTATTGCATCTATCCAGTTTGGTCCCATGTCCACACACATTGCTTCACGCTCTATGGTCAGTGGCTCGATGCTCGGGCCCGATAAGTAGTCAACCATTATTGTTCTTGCCTTTCCAGGTTGTATTGAGCTAGCCAGGTTGGCCAGGGCATCAACGTGGCTGTTATCATCTCGGTTAATCTGCTGTAGTTGGCAATTCTGGAACATTGCCATCAATCGACCGACCTCTTTTACATAGGCCGATGTCCTTTCGTCTAGGGCTGCGAACATGCCTGTTGTCTGGTTGACTATAAGCTGAGAGTCACAGAAGACTGTCACCTCATTTGCTTCTACTGCTACTGCCACTGCCAATTTCAGTCTTGCAATTAGTGCTTCATACTCTGCTTCATTGTTTGAGGCCTTGAACCCCAAACGAATGGACTGTTCTAGTATCTGTCTATCTGGAGATACCAGTACTACTCCTGCCCCCGCTCCTTGTTAGTTTGAACTCCCATCAACAAACAGTCGAAAGGAGTCACCGATGTAAATGCTGCAGGGTCTGAGTTTTTCTTCATTTCTTTGTTCCATTGCCCTCGGCTGGGCCCTCTTTGCTCACTTGGACATCGTTCATCTCGGTTCAACGGAGCCCGATGTATGATGGATTCTGGTGGAACTCGGCCACGAAGTCGGCCAAAACTTGGCCTTTGATTGTTGTTCTTGGTCTGAACTCCAGGTCATACTGGCCCAAGGCTACTGCCCATCTGGCTATTCTACCTGTCAGGTCTCCTTGCTGCAACAGGGACTTCAAAGGGTGTTCAGTTAGCACCACCATTTTGTGGGCCTGAAAGTAATGGTTCAGCTTCTTTGAAGCCATTACTAAGGCCAGTGCCAACTTCTCTAGGGGTAAATACCTGGTTTCTGCATCAGCTAGGATTTTGCTTACATAGTAAACAGCCCTTTGCTCCCATTTTTGTTCTCGGATTACCACTGCACTTACCGCATGCTTTGAAACTGCTAAGCATAGGAACAACTCCTCTCCAGGTTTTGGATTTGAAAGAACTGGAGCTGTAGTCAAATACCTCTTCAAGTCGGCCAAGGCAGCTTCGCACTCCTCGGTCCATAAGAAGTCTGTGGCTTTCTTCACTAAGCTGAAGAAATGTTTGCACTTGTCTGAGCTCCTGCTTATGAACCTATTCAAGGCTGTAACCCTTCTAGTCAGCATCTGCACCTGTTTTGTCGACGTCAGGCTCTTCAACTCTAGGATGGCCTTGATCTGATCTGGGCTGGCCTCAATTCCCCTTCTGGTCACCAAGTATCCCAAGAACTTACTGGATCCAACTCCAAATGCACACTTCGATGCATTGAGTTGGAGCCGATATGTTTTAAGGATGTCAAAGACTGCTTTTAGGTCGGCCAGGTGACCTGCAGGTTCCTTGGTCTTCACGACCATGTCATCAATGTAAACTTCCATTGTTCGGCCAATCAGGTGTCTGAACATCTTGGTTACCAATCTTTGGTAAGTTGCTCCTGCGTTTTTCAACCCAAAAGGCACACTCTGTAGTAATACAGCCCTTTTGGGGTGATAAACGCAATCTTCTCTTCATCTGGGGGGTACATGGCTATCTGATGGTACTCCTTGTAGAAATCTAGGAAGCTCATCCTTCCATGCCCTGAAGTGGCATCCACCAGTTGGTTGATCTTGGATAAAGGAAAACTGTCTTTGGGACATGCCCTGTTTAGGCTGGTAATGTGATACCCCTATTCCGAGGTATGCTAATTGGTCATTAATTTGAGTATGATTATGTGATTAATATGATTTTGTGTGCCATTATGTGAATATATGTGGTTTTGAATTTCTATCTGTTCACCGTAAGAATATCTGTTTGACTATTTGCTTTGGAGATTAAATTGAAGGCCTTATCAGCCACAGAACTCGAAATTGATTGCGCCATTGTGATTGGCATAATTTTTAGAGCCTACGGTGAAGTTTAATTGAAAATTTGATTTGGACCAGATTAAGTTGCTTAAATTGGTGAATTAGTGCCCAACTATTTAAAATTATTAATTGTGGCTAGTGTGATTTGTTGTATTTGAGTACTATACCCTCATTTCTCTCCTTTAGCTTCTTTTGGCTGATGAAAAACTCTAAGAAGAGGGAAAGGGGTCGGTTAGAGAGAGAGAAGGGAGAAACTTGTGCAATTTTTGGCTCAAGCTTGGGGATTTGAAGATTTAACTCAAGATTTTGTTGTAGGTTGTGAGAATTAAGCCTCTTGGTGAGTAATTCATGAATTTTGAATTATCATCTTGTGAATTCAAGGTTGAATGATGGTTAAGAACATGGATTAGTTTGATTATAAGGAAATTTAATTGATTTTGTTGTATTGAGACCCATATGTGCATGCATGTGTATAATTGCTTTGAATATTGCATGTTTGAGCTCAAAGGGTATGATCCATGTAAATTTGTAGTTGAAGCTCATGTTTTGATTACCTTTTCATCATCTAAGTTGAGAATGAGAGTAAGAAGCCACATGCATGTGCCATTCAAAAAGGTATAAGTGTTAAATGCATGAATTTGTTATGTTAGAGTGAGTTTGATGAGAGATTGGGGCATGCATGTGATTTATTTGTGAAATTGAGCCTCATTGAGTTGTAAATTGGGGTTTATACCATGTTAGTATAATTATATCTAAGATTTGAGCCATTGCATGCAAGAAATGTTGATTGGAAGGTCGAATTGAGCTCAAAGAACAATTCTGGGTTTCCCAGAATTTTGATGTCTGCTCGAGCGGGGAATCTGCTGCTCGAGCGGGAAATACGTGCTCCTAGTACTTTTTGCAGACTTGGTGTCCGCTCGAGCGGGGTATTTCACGCTCGAGCGGGAGAGCTTTGTAGACAGGCCTTCCGCTCGAGCGCCCTATTTCACGCTCGAGCGTATTTTTCATGCAACCAGTACTTTTGCAGGCCTTAAGGGTCCGCTCGAACAGGTAAGTTGACGCTTGAGCGGGGACCCTGTTCTCTGAAATTTTGTATGCTCGTTCTGTGTTTCGTTTTCCGTTCTCTTTCACTTGTAAGCACTCTTAGGCATATGTTAAACATTGTAAATGAGTTAAAGAGATAAGAATAAAGCCTAAAGAGGAAAATGTGAATTTAGAACGGATTGAATTGTTAGTGACCCTTTTGTGTTCATGGAATGTGTAAGGTCAAGCTCCAGGGCAAATCCACAAACCGATCACTGTGAGTAATATCTGAAATATGTTATTGTCCAATTGCTTACTTCTACGTAAGTTTTGTAAAGTTCATTAATGTTGAATGGTGGACAAAGTTTGATATGACAAGTCTGAAAGGCTTAAATGCCAGTTTGACATAACAAGTTTGAAAGGCTTGAATGCCAGTCTGATATGACAAGTTTGAAAGGCTTAAATGCCAGTTTGATGTTTCAGCAACACATGGACAAGTGTTGTGTTTTGTTAATGTTTATGAGTTGCTATTATGGAAATTTGCAGTGTGTTCCACCTGTTTGTGCTGGTTGATAGCCTAAGACAAGAACACAAAAAAAAAAAAAAAAAAAAATTAAAAAAAAAAAAAAAAAAAAAAAAAAAAAAAAAAAAAAAAAAAAAGGGGGTTTAGAAAGGGAAAAAATTTAGATACTCAGTAAATTGCTAAGTAAATTCCTAGTAAATTCTCAGTAAATTCTTATTAAATTTCTCAGTAAACTGCCAGTAAGTTGTTTAGTAAATTCCCAATAAATTCTCAGGAAATTACTAAGTAAATTACCCGTAAATTCCTAATAAATTCTCATTAAATTACTCACTAATTCTCAGTAAATTCCCAGTAAATTCTCAGTAAATACCTCATAAATTCTCAGTAAATTTGTCAGGACCCCAAACCGCCCCTAGTGGGATTGTGCCGTGATGGCCAGTAATCCGAGATTACCGAAGGCCAACTTTCAAAATTCCAACACAATCAGAGTATTACATATAGGGCTAACATGTTCGGAAGCAATATATTTAAATCTAAGTAGTCCACAAGAGCAATGCATAAATCAAATGAAATGGCATACATCTTCACATGGGTTACAACTTAGTTACAAATGAAGTAAAGTACATTTTACATCTTGATCAAAAGGCTTCTCAAGCCGACGTATGCAAAATACAAGTATTACAAGTCGAGAAGCATAATTTTCAAGATTTGCCGACATGAATACAAGTCAAGCCGACATAACAAAAATCCAAAACAAGCTCGCGAATCACATCTAGGCGTCACCGTCTTCTTGCTCATCACCTACATATATATATAGAGAGGGTGAGCTTGGGTACTCAGTGAATGATATAAATAATAAAGGGGTTTGCATGAATAATAGCCGAAGCCTTTCAAAACAATACATTCAAATTTTGCATAACAAGGGATGAACCACGTTCATCTAACAAATCTTCCAAAACTTCAAGGGATGCTTACTAGCATCAACATATAGCAAATGATGACATTTCGGACAAACAAACCCACGCGGTAAACCGTCAGTGGCAAACAAGACAAAACAAGGGAGATATCTCAAATGATGGTGTAGTTGCATTATAGTCCCCTGGCACTAAGGACTTTCAAAACAAGGGTGCAGTTGCATTATAGTCCCTGGCACTAAGGACTCTTCCAAGAATGTCATCAAAACAAATATACTACTTGATACAAAAAATCAGGGATAATCATTCATGCTTAACAAATACTTTTTCGAAACAAAGCAAAGCAAAGCTTATCAAAACATTGTAACATAGCTTTATTAAAAATACCACTCACATAATTCTTCAAACGTCAGGGCCAAGGCAAAAGTCCGAGTCCTACAAACACATGGCAAAGTCTATTGAACGTACTTTCAAACAAGATTCACATGCAAACGGATGATCTTGGCATTCTTCAAAACTAAGTTAAATCAAAACAAAACACTGTTTTTCATCTCGGGGAAAACATGCTGGGCACCAACCAGGTCTTGGCCGAGGTCCCACACCTTCTCGCCAAGGTGTGGTTCCGATGGCCACATTCAAAAGCGAAGTCGGGAAAATCTGGGTTTCCCTTTGAGGAACATGAAGAACATGAAGATGGAGAAGATGAAGAA
>NW_021027383.1:200208-210315 GCF_004153795.1 Camellia sinensis | reverse complement strand
ATTTCATCTGGAAATTTGGAAGCAAATTCCATACTGCGATTTATAGGAATAATTGTTCCATTATGAATATTATGTCCTAAAAATCTAACAATTGTCTGAAAAAGTTTCATCTTAGGAGCAGAAACTACAAGACCATTTCTAGAAATAACATGCTTAAAAATATTAAGATGTTTCATATGTTGATCTATGGAGGATGAGAAAATAAGAACATCATCGATATAACATATGGCAAATTCTGTATATGGATTGAAAATATCATTCATAATATGCTGGAATTCAGATGGTGCATTTTTCAAACCAAATGGCATTACATTCCATTCGAAATACCCAAATGGTACTGTAAAAGCAGTTTTATAGCGATCATTTTCTACGATTTGAACTTGCCAATATCCTGACTTCATATCAAATTTAGAAAATATTACTGCATCTTGTAATCTATCTAAAAGATCTTTTTTATTCGGGACTGGATAACGAATCCATTGTAAGGCTTCATTTAATGGTTTGTAATTAATTACTAACCTAGGAACGCCTCTTTCAATTTTTGCATTTTTATTGACATAGAAAGCAGTACAACTCCAAGGAGATTTACTGGGTCGAATTAATTTTTCTGGAGAAGAGTATTAATTTCAGTTTTACAAAGTTCCATATACTCTTTTTTCATTTGACTGGGACGAGCCTTGGTGGGAATTTTCCTTTCATCGAAAGTAGGCTCATAAGGCAACGAAACCATGTGTTTCTTGCGATCCCAAAATGCATTTGGAATATCACTGCAAATTTCATCCTGAAATTCTTTTTCAAGTAATTTAATTTTTTGTTGGAAAGATGATTGTTGTAATCGTTGTTCTGTAGTTAGAAAACTTACTTCTTTTTGAAGAAAATTTATCTAGTTTTGTTTGAAGAAGACTAAATTAGTAATTTGATCTACTTCTTTTGTACAGGGAGAAGTGATAAACTCAAAAACAATGTTTTGATTATCAAGAGTTGTATGAATACCTATTGTATCGATTTTAGTAATAGGCATTAATAAGTTCAGGAATGGAGTTCCAAGAATTATATTTTGAGCCATATTTTTAATTAAAACAAAAGAGGTTTTCAAGCATAATCTTTGATTACAAATTAATACTTCTGGAAGTTTGTAATCAATATACAAACTATTACCACTAGCACTGGTGAGTGATTGACTTGTCTTCTGGAAATACTTGGTAGGAACCAAGCCTTCTTGTATGCAATTCATATCTGCACCACTATCAACCAAAGCAATAGCATCGCGAATAATATAATCTGGTTGAATCATGAATGTGATACGAATATACCATTTCTGAAATGTTATCCTATTTAATAACATTAAATAATCTGAATTAGGTTCAGGTGTTTCAGTTTTAGTTTTTGTCGCATTCTGTATTTGGGTATTAATTCTTTTAATTTGTGAATTAATAGTAAGATTAGAATTCTGTAAATGTTTAATTTCTACCTTGAGAGCATTGATTTCCATTTTTAGTTCTTGAACTGTAATGGGTTTTTCTGGACTGGGTGTCTGCATTCTATTAAAGACTTCTTTCATGCTATAATGTTTAGGGGGAAGAATTTCTTCTTTCTTCTGATTATAGCACATCTCAAGAAACTTTAATTTAGTAGCTGGATCCTTAATTCCATCTGCAATTTCTAAAAGATTTTGCTCAGAATCTGTTAAGACATTAATACTGGGACCAATATTAAGTCCATTCATTTCGACTATAGCTTTCCAATAATTTACTTCATCGGAAACTTGATTGACTGTTGTTTTACAAGGGCAATTTTCATTTTCCGGATTATCCTCTGTTTCTTGATCGGAACTGTCTGAATATATCGCTGCTAATTCATTATCAGAAGGATTTGACGAAGAACTAGAGTCATAAATTAACTGTAATATTTTTTGCTGTGTTTCATCATCTAATGCTAACTCATTAAGCTTAGATTGAATCTTAGCCTTGCATTTATTAGCATAATGGCCTATTTGTCTGCATTTATAACATTTAATACTGGATTTATTTTTCTGGAAAGACTTCCCCTTGGTTCTGGTTTTATACCTAGGTTTAGAAGTCTGGGGTTGTGACTGGACCTTAGGTTTGGAATACTTTCTGTATTTTTTGTGAGGTTTAGAGTAATTTTTATGTTTTCGTTGCTTATGAGGATACTGGACTGGAGGATCATAAGCAAATTGTTCACAAAACTCGCCTAATTCCTTTTTACCTGTAAGTTGTTGCTGTTTTATTTGTTGCTGGAGTTTAAGGTCATTACAGAGTGCAAGACCTTCATCAGTTACAAGACTAATCAGTTGACCATAAGTATACTGGTAGTATGGTATGCTTACGGAACGATGATGATCTCGTAATTTTTTTCGGACTCTTTCAGCAAAGAGGGTAGGGAGGCCATCAATGAATTTGGCCTTCCAATGATCAGAACTACCATCTGCTCTCTGCATAATTTTCATCAGGAAAACATCTTTATACCATCGAAAATGGGATAAAGAAGGGCATCTAAGTTTCATCAGAAGTTCCCTATTGCGGTCTGTAGCACCGGTAGCCTGTCCAACAAAATGGGTAATTATAGTGTTGATGAGTGTATAGACGGCATCTTGTTCTTCTCTTTCAACTTGGGCAGCAGCAGTGCCAGTACTAGGGCTGGCAGTATCAATGTCAATAACTGTCTGGGTGGATGAAAGGATTTCTGTACACTGGTTCGGGGTGAGAATGTTATCCCACCATCCTTTCAGAACACCGGTAAAACCACTAACAATATAGCGAGCAACTTGATGGTCGGAATTGTTATTTTGTTTGCAAACAGTAGCAAACATAAGCATTTGCTGAAGAAGTTCATAAATCTGATATTCGGAAAGACCATTAATATTCCATTCATAAATGGTATTACTATGGAAAGAGCGTTGGGTCTGGAAAAAGTCTTCTTCATACAAAATATCTAGCGGGCTGGGTCGAGGATAATAATGTCGGTGAGGAGCTGATAAGGATAAGCGTTGGGTATTAGCTCCATAGGTGACCCGGTTAACCGAAGAAGGTTGTGAGGGTTGGAAATTTTGCTGGATTTCGAAAATCTCTTGAGGAGATAAGTGTTCCAACTGCTCTTGGTCAGGAGTGAAAGGGTGAGTACTGTAAAGCATATTGACCTGGGACGTAGTTGTCGGAGGTGGCTCACTAATATGGAGATTTTTAATACGGGAAAGAAGAGTATCCATGAACTCAGTTTCTTCTTTAGATTTTAATTTAAAATCTCTAAGGACTGGAGTAGGTTTGATGAGAACTGGTTCAACATCGATAGGTTTAGGTTCTAATTTGCAGCTTTTCTTAACATGGGATACCATTTCTTCAATCCGCGTAAGCTGCTTGCTTGCTGTTTGGCAGAATAGATTAGTATAATTATTTTGTTTTAAGACAGGAATCATATCTTGAATAAGAACGGGATCTCGATGTTGACTTTTATGAGGAATTTCTGTATAGGCTGCAATAGTCATTGGTTTAGTGTTTGGTCCTGTAGGTTGAAGTTCTAAGGTTTGTGTAGGAGGATGAACAGAATGGATTTCTCGTCCATCTGTGGTGACCCATTTCTGCTGAATGGCTTCTAGAACATTAAGCTGGGAATCTGGAGGAGAAACATTCCGTATGTACCACAAAGGAAATGGATATATTACTTGTATTTCATTTAAATAAGAATAATACTGAATTTTATATTCCTGTAATTGTTCTTTACTGTGAACAGCAAAATACCATTTTCTGAAGCCTGTATATTTTTCCTGTAAAAGATTCTGATTTAGAATCTTACGATTTTCACTACCTGGTGTAAAATCCATTTAGATTCTAAAATCCATATCACTGGCGGTAGGATTATACTGGCCTTTACTGGATCCTCTGGGGGTAGAGTAGATGTTTGGAGGTATCGGAGATTCATACACTTCATGAGGTATTTGTTGATTAGAATACTGGACACCTCGAACAATTGGATCTTGATCAGATTCCTGAGGTTCATCAGAATTAGGACGAGAATATGATCGAGAGGGTTGTCCTTGAAACATGGCATCTGGAGGTTCAGAATAAGATTGTCTAGAGGATTCTGGATAATCAACTTTGTAAGGTTGATGTGAAGGGGCAATTCTAAAACTGGCACAGGACATACTTCTGGATAATTGCACAGGAGGTCGTTGGAATTGAAGGTAAACATTACCTTGATGGGTCTGTATAATATCATCCAAATTGTGTCGTACAATTGGTCTGGGAGGAACAGCATTAGTTATCTTCCATCTTTCTGGAAAATAAATTTTTTCCCACTCGATTATCTTTGGGACTGCAACTTGGCTACTGTAAAGATTGGTGTCTATTAACACAGTCTGGCCGTCAATACTTTTCTTCCTAACATAAGGATTCAAAGTGGATAAGACTTTTAAATAAATTCAGGAAATTACAGAAAAAGGTGGAGATCCTGGAAGATATTCATAACCATGGGTCAGAATTCTGAATTCTAAAATTTTAGATAAGTTTTGATCAGATAAAGCAATACTGAAATTCGGATATATATCAAAATATACTGAACCATGAGCTAAACTGGTTTCCATAGCACCCATAAGTGATGCTCTCCAATTGGTACACCTACCATCATGTAGAGTACACTGGATACTGGTATTTTGACCTAAAAGAGTCAATGGTTTTAAAGCAATCTGGACAAGGCCTATTTGAATATACTTATATTCTTTGAAAAAAGACATTAGATCTTGAACACTTAGTAAATACATCAATGTATCATTATTATTTACTGGAGCTACATGTTCAAAGGTTTTAATAATCTTTTTACTGAAAAAGTTCAAAGTGCCAATCTTATAGATAGCCTTAGGATCTACCTTCGGAATTGTCCACTTATCAAGGGCTTCTTTGACTTCCTGGTAAACTACAAGCTCTCTGGCTTCTGAGGTAGAGGCTTCTGTTTCAGCTACTGTAGGGGCTACTGTATTTTCCTCTGTAGGAACAGTACTCATTTTGATTTATATGACCATATATGGATAATTTCAAATTAATAAAACAAATTATTAAATACCTTAAACATGGCTCTGATACCAATAAGAGTGCTCGACACAGGACTAGCCTAAGCACGTCTGTCAACGACTTATGCTACCAAAAGGTCCTTACCGCTAACCGCTTGACGGACACTGGAGCTACATGTTCAAAGGAATTTATTGGGAATTTACTTAGAATTTACTGAGTAATTTACTGAGAATTTAATGGTAATTTTTTGGGAATTTACTGGGTAATTTACCTGGATTTTACTGAGTAATTTACTGGAAATTTACTGGAAATTTATTGACAATTTATTGGGAATTTACTTGTGATTTACTAGTAATTTCATGAGAATTTACTCAATAATTTGTAGAGAATTTATTGAAAAAATTACTGGAGATTTGCTAGAAATTTACTGAGAATTTATTGGGAATTTACAAAGTAATTTATTAAGAATTTTGTGGAGAATTTTCTGGCAATTTTCTATGTAATTAACTGAGAATTTATTGGGAATTTACTCTGTAATTTACTGAGAATTTAATGGGAATTTATACAGTAATTTACCGACAATTTCCTAGGAATTTACAAAGTAATTTACGGAGAATTCATTGAAAATTTACTGAGTAATTTAATTAGAATTTACTGGGAATTAGCAAAGTAATTTACTGAGAATTTAGTGAAAATTTATACAGTAATTTACTCACTATTTAATTGGAATATAAAGAGCTATTACCTGAGAATTTATTAGGAATTTGCTAAGAATTTACGGGGAATTTACTCAGTAATTTACTAAGAATTTTTTGATAATTTATTGGGTATTTACTGGAAATTTACTGAGAATTTACTGAGTAATTTAATAAGAATTTACTAGGTATTTACTGAGTAATTTACTGGGAATTTACTGGAAATTTACGGGTAATTTACTGACAATTTACTTAGTAATTTACTGAGAATTTATTTGGAATTTACTGACAACTTACTGGCAATTTACAGAGAAATTTAATAAGAATTTACTGGAAATTTACTTAGTAATTTACTGGAAATATGCTGGGAATTTATAGAGTAATTTACGGAGAATTTATTGTGAATTTACTCAGTAATTTGCTAAGAATTTACTGGGAATTTCTTGATTAATTTACTGAGAATTTAATGGTAATTTACTGAGTAATTTAATAAGAATTTACTTGGAATTTACTGAAAATTACTTTATAATTTACTGAGAATTTACTAGGAATTTATTGTGTAATTTACTGAGAATTTACTACGCAATTAACTGAGAATTTATTGAGTGATTTACCAAGATTTTACTGAAAATTTACTGAGTAATATAATGGAAATTTACTGAGTAATTTACTGGAAATTTACTCAGTAATTTACTGAGAATTTGCTGAGTAATTTATTCATAATTTACTGAGAATTTACTGAAAATTTACTTAGTAATTTACTGAGAACTTACTGGGAATTTACTGAGTAATTTACTAAGAATTTTCTGGGAATTTACTGGGAATTTACAAAGTAATTTACTTAGAATTTACTAAAAATTTACTGAGTAATTTACTCAGAATTTATGGAGAATTTACTGAGTAATTTACTAAGACTTTACTGGGAATTTACGTAGTAATTTATTGGGAATTTACTGAGAATTCACTAGGAATTTACAGAGGAAATTACTGAGAATTTGTTGGGAATTTACACAGTAATTTACTGGGAATTTAATGGGAATTTACTAAATAATTTTCTGAGAATTTATTGGGAACTTACTAAAAATTTACTCAGTAATTTATTGAGAATTTAATGAGAATTTACTTACAATTTACTGGTAATTTACCGAGTAATTTACTGAGTATTTACTGGGAATTTACTAAGAATTTACTTGGAATTTCGCAGAGAATTTACTGGGAATTTACTGAGTAATTTACTAAGAATTATCTGGGAATTTTGCAGAAAATTTAATGGGAATTTATAGAGTAATTTACGGAGAATTTATAGGGATTTGATTGAGTAATTTACAAAGAATTTACTGGGTATTTACTGAGAATTTACTGGGAATTTACTAAGTAATTTACTGGTAATTTAATGGGAATTTACTGAGAAATTTACTGTGAACTTACAGAGAGTTGTTAAGAATTTACTTTGAATTTGTTGAGTACTTTAATGAGAATTTACTGAGTAATTTACAGAGAATTTATTGGTAATTTTCTGGGAATTTACTGAGTAATTTACTGGGAATTTACTGACAATTTATTGGGAATTTACTGAGTAATTTACTGAAAATTTACTAGAAATTTAATGAGAATTTACTGAATAATTTGCAGAGAATTTACTGATAATTTACTGAGTAATTTACTGAGAATTTGCTGGAAATTGACGAAATAATTTACTGAGAATTTATTTGAAATTTATAGAGTAATTTACAGAGAATTTTGCGGAGAATTTACTGGCAATTTTCTGAGAATTTCCTAGGAATTTAATGAGAATTTACTAGGAATTTACAGAGTAATTTAATGAGAATTTACTATGTAATTTACTAAGAATTTATACAGTAATTTACTCACAATTTAATTGGAATTTACAAAGTAATTACCTGAGAATTTATTGGGAATTTATTGAGTAATTTACTTGGAATTTACTGATTAATTTACTGAGAATTTACTAAGCAATTTACTAGTAATTTACGGAGTAATTTACTGAGAATTTACTAGGAATTTACAGGCAATTTACTGAGAATTTATTGGGAATTTACTGACAACTTGGAATTTAATGAGAAATTTAATAAAAATTTACTGGGAATTTATTGGGAATTTACTTAGTAATTTACTGGAAATTTACTTGGAATTTAAAGAGTAATTTACTGAGAATTTATTGGGAATTTACTTAGTAATTTGCTGAGAATTTACTGGGAATTTCCTGATTAATTTACTGAGAATTTAATGGTAATTTAATAAGAATTTACTTGTAATTTACTGAGTAATTTACTGAGTATTTACTGTGTAATTAACTGAGAATTTACTGAATGATTTACTGAGAATTTATTGGGAATTTACTGAGTAATTTAATGAGAATTTACTGGAAATTTACAGAGTAATACAATGAGAGTTTAGTAGGAATTTACTGAGAATTTACTGATTAATTTACTGAGAATTTACTAGGAATTTACTGAGTAATTTACTAAGAATTTACTGGGAATTTACTCAGTAATTTACTGAGAATTTACTGGGAATTTACTGAGTAATTTACTGACAATTTTCTGGGAATTTACAGCGTAATTTACTGAGACTTTACTGGGAATTTCGTGAGTAATTTACTCAGAATTTTCTGGGAATTTACTGAGAATTCGCTAGGAATTTACTGAGTAATTTATTGAGAATTCACTGGGAATTTACTGAGTAATTTACTCGGAATTTAATGGGAATTTACTAAGAATTTGCTTGGAATTTACACAGTAATTTACTGGGAATTTGCAAAGTAATTTCTGAGAATTTATTGACAATTTACTGAGAATTTACTTAGAATTTATTGGCAATTTACTGAAAATTTACTGGGAATTTACTAAAAATATACTCAGTAATTTTATTAATAATTTAATGGGAATTTACTGGGAATATACTAGTAATTTACTGAGTAATTTACTGAGAATTTACTGGGAATTTACTGAGTAATTTACTGGGAATTTACTCAGTAATTTACTGAGAATTAACTGAAAATTTACTGAGTAATTTATTAAGAATTTACTACGAATTTCGCAGAGAATTTATTAGGAATTTACTGAGTAATTTACTGATAATTTATTGGGTATTTACTAGGAATTTGCAAAGAATTTACTGGGAATTTAGTTAGTAATTTGCTGAGAATTTACTGGGAATTTACTGAGTAATTTACTGGGAATTTACGGGCAATTTGTTGAGAATTTATTGGAAATTACAAAGTAATTTACTGAGAACTTATTTGGAGTTTACTCACTAATTTGCTGAGAATTTTCTGGAAATTTGCTGATTAATTTACTGAGAATTTAATGGTAATTTAATAACAATTTATTTGGAATTTACTGAGATTTTACTGAGAATTTTCTTAGTAATTTACTGGGAATTTATTGCGTAATTAACTGAGAATTTACTGAGTGATTTACTAAGAATTTAGTGGAAATTTTCTGAGTAATTTAATGGGAATTTACTGAAAATTTACTGAGTAATATAATGAGAATTTACTGAGAATTTTCTTAGTAATTTACTGGGAATTTACTATAGCGATCCCGGTTGTGCCTTTACTGTTCTGTTGTATTCCGGACTCGGTTCCGTGAAGTTGGTAGTTGTATCCATCTTATTGTCGTCCTTTAATTCCATTTGTTTGAGTTATAGAATGTGTTGGGTTTGTTTCGAACAGTTAGGTTGAACCTTGGTCTGAAATCTTGTTGTCAGGTTTTTGGTCGTTCCGCTCGAGCGGGTCTTGTTGCGCTCGAGCGGATATTGCACACTCCCAATTTTTCGTGTCCCTGCAAAACTTCTACAGGTGTGATTTTTACGCTCGAGCGGATTTCTTCACGCTCAAGCGGGTTGTACCTTTTTGGCGTAAGTTTTGGGAGGGGAAATCTATGCTCGAGCGGACTGGTTTTCGCGCTCAAGCAGATGTGCTTTATTCTTGTGTCTTGGCACTCGAACGGGTCTTCTTGCGCTCGAGCGTACCTAGTTTTTGTTCTTGACGCTCGAGCGTTGTGTTCTCCGCTCGAGCGGGAATGTCGTATATCAGTTGGCAGCTGGGCGTTTTAAATTCACTTTTTCTCATTCTTTCTCTCTCTTACTTTTCCGAAAAAGCCATTTGAGAGCTTCTCTCTCTAGAACCTTGCCTTCTCTCTAGGTATTGATCTAGTAAGAGTTGTCTTCTCACCTTTGGCCTTTACAAAAAAGTTGTTGATCGTCGAGGGCTATCTATTGATCCGAGAAACTCGTGGTTTGGAGCAACTTCGTTTTCGCCATCTTCTTCGTTGGGTGTCATCTTTTGAGGTAGGGATTCCTACTCACTACTATGGGTTTTGACTTAGATATTTGGGTATTTGTATAAATGGTTGATTTTGGGA